>VUJU01004952.1:0-14238 GCA_009835225.1 Aphis craccivora
TGGATAATTGGAAAAAAAATGTTATAAATATATTTTCTAAAAAATCCAAATAAAATATTTTTCATAGTGTACTTATTACAAGTGTGTTTAATTTAAAATAAATTATTCAATGATAATATACTGATATATACAACAGAATGACGAATGCACTAATGCTCTCCACTAAATTCTTCAACTTTAGATGATTTAAAAATACTTGAAATAATAAACAAGTAAATTATGATATTATTATTATTATTGTTTAATAATTATTATGAAATTAACGGCAATAATAGGATTTACCTCATGGGTAAACATTCATGTTAAAAATATAGGTACACTAAATCCTAGAAATTGGCTTGAAAATCATTATTAAAGACTATTACCTATTTTTATATATTATACCTTCTTTATTTTTTACGTAATAATTAATGAAAATCTAATATGGTTATCTTTTTAACTAGAATATTGTGCAATAAAACATTTTAGTCATTTCGAACATTCAATGTTATATGTTATAAATGGTATGCTTAAATGTTTTGTCGTCTCTGTTTTGTTGTTTGCTATTTTGATTTTGTGATTACCTACCTATTATGGTGACTCAAATTAAAAATATTTATATGATTTTTATATGGTCATCCTTTATTTATACAATATAAATTTAGAATTCTTAAAACATTATTTTGAAAATAAAAATGTGAAAACGTGAAAAATATTGATGTTTATTGGAATTATAGTCGTATTATTCGTGTAGGTACGAACTATGAATCAATAAATGGGACAGTTATTATCACTTAACTCACGTGTCAAGGGTACGTATTACTATGATAATACCTATGAGATAATGTTTTTTTAATAGTTAGCTACTTATAATTTTATATCATTATCATCATGGATAGTTTTGTATGCGTTCTATATCAGAGCTGAATAATAGGTACATACACTTATACTGTTATTATTTTAACATTGTATAAGATAATAATATGGTAATTGCTATAGTAATTCTTAGTCGGGTATTTACAGGTACCAGTTTTATATTAATAATTTTAGTAAACGATTGATAGATGGATTTGTCTATCGTGCTTGTCATGTGGTAACAGTTGTGTAACTTGATTTAATTTTAACACGTTAAAAAAATACGTGAGTAATTTATATAAAACTGATATAACTAGAAATGAAAACAATAAATAAACATTATATTGAATATTTTTTGTTTTCGGTTTCTGTGTATTTTAAAAAATATAATAGGTAATAAATAGTAATTCATAAAACAAGATAGTAAATTGATTAATACTAGGTATATTAATACATTTTTGTTACCTTCGAAATAATTTCAGTTTATAATTTAGAAGTAGAATAATAATATGCTTTTTATGGTACGACGCGTGGTAATTGAGATTTCATCTCAATGAGATCTCATTTCTCAATAATCAGTTTTACTGTGAACTGTGAATGTCTGTAACAATTTTACATTAAATATCAATATTGCGTGTCATCTAGTGCAATTATATAATTGCATATTAATAATTATTCGGTATATTATAATTTTTATAAATAAAACATAGTAATATAGTATGTTCAGTAAAATTGATACCTAATTTACAATTAAGGAGGTTTAAATTTTTTTTTTAATGTGAGTCTCAAGGCAACTACCCCTATTCCCTCTCTCTTCTCACCCCTGATTATAACATTATTAAAAAAATGCAATCCATGTATGACGACAGCTCTGACAATACATTTCCGTCAGTTTAATGATTGACAAATTATATTGCAATGTATACGGAAGAAGGGATTAGATTCCTAGTTTGTCGACACTCAATTTGACCAAATACAGTACAGTTATAATAAATGATAAATATTACATAACTACATCCATTTACTGCTTGTAATTGCTTATCAAAATATGAATTTATTTATATGATATAATATTTAATGTTGGTAATTATTTACCTTTAATTTATTTCGGAAACTTCGTTCTTCTAATTTAATACCATGTGTTCCGTGATTATTATGTGACTTAGGCATAACTACAACGTACCTATAATTAATATTTTAATATTCCACGACCGCTGCAACTATCAACACATTTATATAATATTCGTTGTCTTCATGTTTCCGGTCTATTCTGTGAATATAATTGTTCTCTACAAGTAAGTCCTGATTTTTTTCCTACTTAACTTTAAACCATTCCCTAACAGCGAAAAAAATAAAACATGTAGGAATAATTGTTGATGAGATTGCATTTTTAAAGTTGTAAACATTATAATTAATTATAATATACATGACACTTGGAAGGTATTTTATAGTACAAATGGCAATGAAAATAATAAAATGAATTTGTATAAAATATTTGACTGTGAAAAATGTTAATGGTATCAACAATTTATGTAAATTTATTATGAAACCTGAATTTTATAATTACACCAATTTTTAATACAATTTACTGTTATTATTAGTCAAGCTATCCATTACCAATGCTACAGTGACAATTAATATTATACTCAATTCATGTACGGAGGACATATACTTCAACTTGTTAAGGTTTCATATGATGATACAACTTCATAAAAAACATTATATTATAACTATCAACAAAATTCTCTTTAATAGATTATAAATAAAATAAAAATTCGGTCAAGTGGGTACCACTCTGCTGTACATTAGGTGCCATGTAGATCATTATATTGGAGTGTGAAATTTGAATCCAATAATAACTTAGGTATCATTGTATACGAAAAACGATTCTGAACGGAGATGATTTGTCAGCCTAGGATATAATTTCCAGTGGTTGATGAAAAAAGTGGTTAACTGAATTTCTCGGCCGGATTTTTTTTTTTACAAACTGGTGGTATATAAATACACATTTTTTGATACATTTCAAAATTTTTTGAAATGTTGGTATGCGCATTGCGCATGCTCAGTAAAATTTTTTTTTTTTGAATAGCAACACCTACTTTGAACACCATATTCGGATAGGTCTATTTTTTTAAGCAATTTTGATGTATCAACTATGATTCTAAATTCAATATATATTGCGCATAAGTACCAAAATTTCAAAAAATTTTGAAATGTATCAAAAAATGTGTATTTATATACTACCAAGTTGTCAAAAAAAATCAATTTATGCCAAAAAAATCCGGCCGAGAAATTCAGGTTCCCTAAATTGGTGAACACCCTGTATATTTTTTATAACGTTTACTATCAACTAGGTATAATAGGTAGGTATATTACTTCTTAGGTATATTTGTGGCAATTTTTCAACTACACATTTAAGATTCGAGTTTTTGAAAATGAAGCTATAAATATTACCGTAATGCATACGAAACAAAACCTTATATTGACTTACTTTTAGATTTAAAAAAAAAACTCATAAATGTCTACTAAAAATGTCTATAATACACAATAATAATGTCATTACTTTAATCAACAGGTTCACTCTTACCCAAATCTAAATATTATTACGTCATCACTACAATAACGTTAATAATGCAGTCGTACGCACGATCTTATCACTTACCTAATAAATGTTTTTATTTATTATATGTCCTCATTATTTATTAGTTTTAGATATTAGCTAGTTACCTGCAGTGTTATTATATTTATCGTTTAATACTAGGGACGTATTATTAAAAATAATAATTTAAAAAAAAAAAAAAAAAATGTATTATAAATTATAACATTGTAAAACGTCATGTGGTGAGGGAATCAATCCTATTCCACTCCACTCCATTTTTTTGACCACCTTTGGTCAGCAGATAGGAAGTCTAAAAAATACCCGCTTTTAAAGACAAAAATAAATTTTTATCTTTACATTGGTGCAAAATAATTTTTGGTAAGTTGATTATATTTTTACTTTGTTCATATTATTTTTATTTTATTTTAAACTATTTTATGTTATTATAAAATCAGTAAAAAGTATAATCGTATAAGATTTAAAAAATTATATATATTTAAAATGAAATACACTTTAAGCTCCAGACGACATTTTGATGGTGTCATAACTTTGAAGTCTTCAATTACGTTGTTATAGTTTATGTTATTGGTCATGTTAGGAACTCGTCTGTAAAGTTCTTTTACTGTTTTCCTCAACTAAATGATAAATATATACCTACAAATATATTGAAAAGGATCAAACTAATTATTAAAATTAAATTGAAATAAGTTTTATATTTTCACACTTATTAAATATTAAATTATTACAAATGTACTTTTGTATGTTACACTTTGCTAACATATTTAATTACTACACTAACTACTACAATCGTTTGTAAAACTGACTCTGTGACAAAACGTAATCTAGATAAACCTGACAAACAATAGCTATAGATATAATTTTTAAATTTAATAATTATCGTCCAAACGGTATTTTAAATTGAATAAACCCTTGTTCAAATAGACCATATTTTGGGGTAGATTCGCCCAAATTACCTACTAGAATGCTAAACTAAGAATTGGCCGCATTAACTGTTTTAACTATAACAACATTTCATAGTATCCACAATTAGATTATCATATTATGAATAATATGTTGAGACTATATTCGTATAAAATTATTGATTTCAGCATAAAATATTGATGGAATATTCCCAAACAACAACATCTAGTCATATGCAATATATTATATATACGTATATGAACTGTATTTTTTAACGATAAGTTTCAGTTATTGCTAATTCTTAGAATATATTTCGATGAATATTTTTATAGAACATTAACACACTAGTCCACAACAACACTGCTAATGTAAAATACCTACTACGCATATAGCGCTGCACATACTAGAATGAATTATTATAAAATAGCCAAAATCAACGAATTTTTAAAAATATTTATGATCGCACAATAATATAAATAAATTATCTCATACAGACATCTGAGGTTAGTGGATACTAAGGGGTTTACCGAAACGACTTCCTATGTGTTTTCAATATTTGCATCGTATATGAAAATATGAAGTTAGGTTGGGTAAAGAAGAAAATATTTTGAATGAAAATATTCTTCATTTTCAATGAACTGCTTTCGTAAATGGCAAACGCTTGTTATTATTATTTTTTTTTAATAAATTATATAAAATACATGTAGGGAAAACTACTATCAATCACCATGATTAAAAATGACTAAGGAATATTATATTGATATTGATGTACGTATTAAACTAAACAAAACAACAATAAAACCGGTAAAGCCACACAGCTGTATATTATATAGTAGGTTTCGAGTGTATACTTCGTCATCGAGTAGGTCAATGTAACAGATATCTAATTTAATGATAAATCATTACATATAAAAATGATTCTAAGCGGAAACGGTGTGTCACTGTGCCAATCACTACTTTTAAGGATATTTTATTGTCTATTGTAAACTCGGCCCGCGTTTTTTTCAGGTAAAAATAATCTAGATGTAAACTCGGCCCGGATAAAAATGTACATACAATTTTCTTATAATATTTTTGAGAATCATTAAGCATTACTCAGAGGAGACCACGAGGAGGCGATTCTCGCATCCTCTAAAAATTATTTTAATTTTCATATTATTCATAATATGAAATCCGTTATATAAATGTAAGTGTGTATTTGTAAATGTAAAAAATGTAAAAAAATAAGTGAAAAATTGTAAAGTAATAATGTATTAATCTATTTTTAAAGTAAAAATCCATGTGTTTAACATATTCACTCACTGATATTTCCTTATTTTTATATTTTGTGAGTGTTCTTTCTAAGAGTTATTTTTTTAAAATTAAATTATGTCTTACTTATTATATTTTATTGGACAGAGATTACAACGGACATTATTTTTTTACCAGAAATTTCTGAGTCGAGTTTACATTTACCTAATTTATTACCTAAAATTTTTGGAGCCGAGTTTACAATAAAAAAGGTAATCGCAGACCCAGTTTACATTTGCCCTATTTTATAATTTATTTATACCTATATCTATTAGTAATTTATTTTTACATTATTAAATTATGGTAGGTAAGTACTAATAGTATGTTGAACTCATTTTTGTTAAAAATATGGTATATTATATCATTTATATCATATAGTTATATTAATTGTTATAAATTATTTTAACTTTATAGTATGTAACCTTTAAGGCTTAACCTTTTATAAAAATAAGTAATAGCATACAATAATCTAGATTTTTTGAAAATGGTTAATATATGAGTATTATAATAATATGTAAGTTTCAATCCTCGTGAATATTTGTATATTAATAACTAAATAATTTTAACAATAAAATTGGTATTATTAATAATTTAAATCATTCTTTTTTAATATAATGAAAGTCTATGAAAATCTCTGGGTAATATTCTTACATTTAAGATTGATAATAGCCAATAGGCAAAGTTACTCTAATATTAAGATTAACAACATAAAATGAATTCTGATGAACAAAAATTTTCTTTCATGTAAGATAATGACAACATATGCGGGTGTGATGTCCTCTTAAATAATAAAAGATCTATTATAGCATACATTAAAATATTATAAAAAACCAAAAAACGATCCATTATAACAATAATATTAGAAAAAGGACTTAACATGAAACTTCTGTATAAATAAAAATAACAATCCATTCAATACTTATTTAAAAACAAATCTTATCACTAAAGTATGCCGATATTTTTTACAAAAGTGAATTAAAACTATTTAATAAATCGCCAGTCGATATTTTAAGTACCTAGCAAATCAAAATATTATGTATTAATGTAATTAAATCAATAAAAATGATTATATTTATAACTTTAATAATTTCAATAAATTATATAATTACCTATAATGTTATAGGTAAGTGATTACTAATCTCTGATCAACTATACGACTATACGTTTATACGTTTAATATATTTAAATTAATTTCAAATGTAAACACATTTTTTGATTTTTTCAGTTTTATTTACATTTTATATTATTAGTTAAAGAGGAAATTATACTTACTTAGAGTTTTGGTTAGTTTTTCCTGTAGATATCACCAATAAGATATCTTCCTCAAAGGTCAAAACATGCAAAATTATTTTTTCATTACCTACATAAAATCAGTCAACAAATATTATAATAAACTATCTAGTATCTTGGCTGAAATAAATTATCATTAATTATCAATTTATTTTCGCTTGGAATCTAAAAAGTAGAAAATTTGAAATGTCTATAAATAGCTCGACAAGAACCAAAATATGTCATACATTACATCATGTTTAGAAAATATTAATTTGAATTTTTGTTTCAAATTTTATGTTTATGGTTTTGAAATTTGAAATTATATAGTAATAAAACAAAACACAATTTTGTCAAAAACTAATGTTAAGTAAATACTTACTCCTGTTTTTAATTATTTAATTTTTTATTTTTTTATTTATAACTCCGATTATTTTAGAAAAAATTTAGTTTTGACTTCTTAAAGTATAACCTATATCCAATTTACTTTACCTGCAAACACAAAGCTGAAGATTGGAGAATTTTTTTTCTCTAAAAAGTAATAATAGACCTTATATATAATCAAAAAAATTATGATTGTAAAACTAATACTACTGTACTAGTAATACTAATCTAAACTTACTTTTTATAACCCGAAATAAAAACTACATCCCTTTACTTTAATAAACAAACCTCAATACCTCATTATCAAAGAATGTAGTATTATATTTTATACTACAATAAAAATGTTTTCAGAAATCAAACATTCGTAAAAAACAAAAAAAATCATCATTCCATAAGATCCAAAACAAGTTTTTTGATATGTTATATTTTACAAATTTATAATAATACGTTTTTTTTTCGAAAAAAGCGAGGCAAATGTGTTTTTTTTTTTATTGTGTTTAGTTATTTTAAAATATTAGCAATTCGGCAATGTAAAAACGTGTAGGTACTACAGTTCTAGATGTAAAACGAATTGATGCTAATAAAGCGTATAAATTTAATATAGATTTATCCAAACAAACGATAATCGTATTATTCGTAGTCATAGCTCGTCAGTAACGGAAACAAACAAACAAAAATAAATAAATAAAATCCTACTGCACTCGCTCACACACACGCGTGCGCGTGTGCGTATACTTACATGCAATGTAATAATATAATATAATAATATTATACGAACGCGCGGGCGAACGTCGGTTATTTGACGACGACGACGATGACATGGCGACAAATACTGCAAACGTGTTAATTATGAATAATAGACGCGCTTACGCGTTTTCTTTGATTTTAATTTAAAAACAAAAAATTTTGCCACAGTCATTCAAATATTATATTTACGCGGTAATCGCGTCGCTGCTAATTGCCTGCAAACACACACACCTTTTATACGTATTATATTATTCTAAGACTATAATAGTGACCGCGCGTTAATCGCATAGAACGGTGTGCCACAACATAATAATATATAGGTACCTATATATTATAATTATATTATGTGTAAGCGTATATATATTTTTGACTCCGTGGCACTTCGTTTTAAACGTTTTTAAAATTAAGATTTTACATTTTTTCTCGTCAAACTAGACAATATTATTATTATAATGATAGACAAAAAAATAATGGCACCGGTGGACTAGCGTCATCCGCGTGATGATTAATATTAGAATACGTCCAATATAATATAGCGTACCTACGTATAACATATGGGAATAGATAAAATATTATAATTTACGACTATTACACACAACATTATACAAACGCAATGATACGCGTATATACGACGACGATGACGACGCTGATGAGAAATATATTATATATTATATTATATTGGCCACAAGTACGCTAATTACAACAATTATAATCGTCGCCGTACATTAAAGGTAATTTGAATTTTATTACATTTGATCATTATTGTTGCATGTGAGAGTGCCTATACTTACCTAGGTACCTATATATATTATATACGTGTAATTACTAATTTACATTCGCACGCGTATTATCTGCATATATATACACACTGAACAGATATTTATGTGTACGATATAGTCAATATAATATTATTATATAGTGGTTATTATTTATTTCGTTATTGTAATTGCTATTTAGCCGTCAATGGCGGCGGCCATGGATACTGTCCGTCTACCATAATATTATAGGTAATATGTTTTATTATACTGTACGCACACGGTACTCACTATCGTAGTATACAGATTGATAATAATAATTGTAATAATGTATAATAATAAAAAAACGCGGAGCCTATATTATAATATATATAATATATTAATATTGTGTGTGCGATCGTGTGCTGCAGCAGTAAATTATAAACGTTAAACGCGTATGTCAAAAGATTTTTTTTTTAACTTTTATTTAATTGTTTTATGTACAGCAGTTTTTAATTGGTGTATATGTAGATTAATTTTTTTATTTACGAATACGAGTCACCTTTATGCGTGGAGCACTACTACGCTATTGATTCAGTGCAATAAAATACGATTGTTTATATTATGTAATTTTCTTTTAACGGGCTGTATAATATTTAATGCACTTGGTAGATTTGTGTTTAATTAATAATATTTTAAAATAATATACAAATAACGCTATTCTTTTTCAGTAGGTTTCAATAATATTATTATTTTTAATACTCACAAGAAACGTATTGAATTCGTTTCTAGTCATGTAACATGTATGCGAACTATTTATTGATTTATAATAGTGCACTATCAAGAGATTTCTGGCATTTTACCTTTTGGCACTTATCACCTATAGCTATGTCGACATATTATAGTATTGCCTATAGCGTCATGTTGTAATATCAAGAGCACGCTCTCTGAATTTAAAAATATTTCAAATTTTAATAAATATGATAATAATATACCTATATAGTATTATAGTGAGCACTGAGCATACCATTACAGAATTATAGAATGTAATACCATAATAATAATAATAGTGTAAAATATGGAATTGTTTTTACGAGTATATTGGACCGTGTAAATAGTAATTGGCGACTTTCTCATGTTCTATCACTATTTAAGTATATCTATGTCTTGTCACTTCATAATATAATTATAATAAATCATAATAAACCTATAATCAATTCGTTTACTCATTTGTGTTATAAACAAAATGTGTTTCTCCTTGGCAATAGTTGTTCTAATTATTTTCAATATGTGTTTTATTTTACGTGGGAATGGTATTTGTATGCTTACTTTGTTAACTTTTTTTTATGCGTGCAATTTAATAAAAATTAAAGTTTTAGAATACATTTCTATCAATATTTTAGTTATGACCTAAATCCTACAATCACATTCAAAGAATTTACTACGAATTATAAAATAATTAACCAATTAGTAATGTAAACATTGAATTCAAATATCACATGTTAAATGTGTTAACTTGTTCATGGTAATCTATAAAGGATTTAAATAAATTATTATACATTTATTAAACAAATTAGAACCTATTAATTAATACAATTAATATAATAAGTAGTAACACATGAATTTCTAATTATAATGATTGCATTTTTAAATAAGATGCGGAATATTAAAAAAATGATTTTCTTCCAAAGGAAAATAATTTAATATTATTAATATTATAACAAAATTACTAATTTAAAATAATAAATTATAATTCTGCATAAGTACTTACCTATATGTAGAATGTATGATTCTATTGTTTAGTACTTTACTAAATTTAATATTTAGTGTGTAAGTAATTAATAATTACTAACTTCCTCATTTTTAAGCTATGATGAATACTTTTTTTGGACTTAAAAAAAATTAAAGTTATAACCTTTGAATAATAGTACATTATTATTATTATTATTATTATTATTATTATACATTTTATGAAATTTTAAAAAACAATTTATATTCCTGGAAAGTATATGTCTAAATAATTCTTTCTAAACTAGAGTTTGTAATAACTAGTATAAATTATATAGTATTTATGTTTACTTACCGTTCTTATAATAGGAACCTATACTAGTACAAATAGAAATGTCATGAAAACCTAAATTTAACTAGAAAAAAGTGGGTAAGTGGGTACCACTCTGCTGTATATTAGGTGCCGTATAGATCATTATTATATATATAGGAGTGTTAAATTTGAATCCAATGATAGGTATCATTGTATACGAAAAACGATTCTAAACGGAGATGATTTGTCAGACTAGGATATAATTTCCAGTGGTTAGTGAAAAAGGTGGTTTATGTTTTAATGGCCTGAATACACTAAAATTTAAGTTCTTTTATAATTAATGTAAGCTAAACTTATGAAAAATCTTATATTAAATTTTAACTTTTAGCTACTTATACAAAAATTTTTATAAATTATACCTACAAAATAATTTGCAAATATTCATGATTTTGACGAATTTTTGTTAATATTTGAACTTATGCTAATAAAAAAAAATTGTATCCATGTATTCTTATAATTTTTTAATCACTATAAGAATAACTTATGAGGAACTTTGTAATAAATTTTCAAGTATTTTGATTGAGCCACAAAAATTTTATCGACACTTCAAAAAATATTTTTCAGAAAAATTGAAAATTTCAGTTGTTTATAAATAGCTCAAAAAAACTCAAAATATTTTGAAATTTAAATCACGTAAAGGAAACGCGAATCTTAATAACTGGTAAAATTTTCAAGTATTTACGACTTATACTTTTTGAATAATAACAAATACTTAAAATCGTTTGAGGATAAATCGTTATCTTTATGCTATTTCGTAAAAATTTAAAATCCAAACGCACTTAAAATGTTTCCTATAATGATGCTACGAGTTGTCTCTATAGCTACTCGAAGGAAAACTTATGGAAAACTTAGTGTTGTATTTTTAATCCTCAGTTATAAACAAAAAAAATTTTATGATTTTTCGACTTCAAAATTACTTGCAAATTTTCGCGTTTTCGACAGATTTCGTAAAAATTTGAACTATAAACGCTTATAAAAAAAAATTGTGTCAAGCGATTTTTAATTTTTTTTTAACTTCAATTAGAACAACTTATAAGGAATCTTGTATTAAATTTTCAAAACTTTTTGGTCATCCAAAGTTTTTTTATCAACACTTAAAAAAAAATTTCTCAAAAAATCGAAAATTTCTGTGGTCTATAAATAACTCTAAAACTGTATAAGTATTTACAGTGATTAGTTTTTGAATTACAACCATATAAAAATCGATTTGATCGAAAACTAGTTTTGCGTAAAAGTTCCAGTTTTTCCTTAATTTTTTTTTTGGTTTTTCCCGTCGCTTTTGAAAACTATTGTGAAATTCAAAAAATGACCCCCCCAATGCACCAACTAGATTCATTTTGCTATCGGAAACCACCCCCAAAGTTTGAAATTAAAGCATTATTTTGACACGTTCTCGTGTACACTGACACAAAAAAAAAAAAAAAAGAAAACACACAACATTGTAAAATCAATACATTCATCGCTCCGCTCAGAATCTAAAATTATAAGTTGTAAATGATAGAATAAAATTCTTTGATAAAGTTTTTTTTATTGGTTTTTTTTTTATTAGGTAGGTTAGATATTACACCTAATAATATAAGTATGACGTGTAACTTTTGGTGCTGATACTTAAAATAATATTGTAGTGTTATTTTGTACAATAATTACTTTTACCTTGCCTAACCATTAAGTTAATCACATCAACTTTTATATTCATTTATACATATATAAATAATGAATATATAACTATCCTTGAAAATTCGTGAAAATCGTTTATATCAAAAAAAAAAAAAAAAAATCTGAATACTATTTAATATAATATTATTAGTTAAAATTTAACTGTAATTACTGCAAGTATGTACGAATACCTATATAATATACATATTTTTAAATGTAATTAAACATACATTTCATCAAACCTCGAATTTAAGCGTGGATACCATCCGTTTAATTTATTGTTAATATAATTAATATTATATGCTTAGCCTATTGCGTGCATAAAAAAAAAATGCTAAAGTAAAACTAATAAAATAAAAAAAAAGTAATAAATAAATATTTTTACCACAATTTACCGTATTTTACATTTTAATTTACTTTCATATTCTACTGTCGTCGTCTGATTATCAGTGAATAGATTTTTTTTTTAGTTTACATGTTCTACACCACCTATATATATATATATGTATATGTATATTATAATATACATAATTATTACGTAATAATACACTGTGTCTTGGTCCGACGGTCATATGGTTTTACATTTTTTTCAGTGTTAATATTATTATTATTTCCGTTGTAATGATTAATGATTATAGGTAGTTGGTGCACGTGTATTATAATATACATTCGCGGTTTCGAATCACTTTCCCCGCTGCCGACGACGACGTCCTCGGCGCTGTCTTCCTCTCACCGGTCGCCAAACTATTATAATACCTGTGCATACATCAACTATGTTGTATAATAATATTTTTATACTTCTTATTTTATTTTTTTACGTTTGTCGTTCTCTATCGTATCATATTGTAGTTGTATTTTATTACGTTATCTAATAAGTACTTCACTGCCGTGTTTAAATGTACAACGTGTAATATTGTATTTTTACTAATGGATTATAATAATATTGTTACAGCCGGTACAATATATTATTAATTATTATTATGTGCAAATAATGATGTCCTTTGGCACCTATTGATTTTCACTTTTATCGTCCAGTAGTTAATCTATAGATTGATTTATTTTCTACACAGCAGGTGGTGAATCAAACGAAACAATTTTAATCAGTTTAATTCAAAATGATATACACTCGTAATTAAATAGGTATGAAACAACATAACCGATAATGTGAAAGTTTTTTTTATTTTCAGCCAAATATCTTATTCCATGATATATCCATATAGAACTTTAGATTTTGAAATTCCCGCCAAAAAATATTAATGCGCATTGAACCGTATATAAAATACATTTTTTTTTTTTTATCTCAAATTAAGAGTTACTTCAATTTGACATACCTAGTTAAATTTTTAATGCTATTTAAAAATATATATACCTACGCACGTTACTGAAGCATGCAAGATTAATTAACTCCCAAGTTTGTTAATGGAACGCATAAACGAGCGCTAAAAGTACTGCAAAGTAATATATAATATTATAAAATATAGGTACCTAAATAATTTTCAGTCAACTTGATTAAGTCGTATTTTTAATTTTCCATCAATACTTAATGTTTGAAATGTTTGCAATGTTTGCATGCATATAGTATATGAAGTATACACAAGGCCTGGCATTGCTGATATCGACCATTTCGTCTTCACGCTACAATAACGCCACAACAAAAGGGCCAGTATTTCAACCGATAGTGATCATCATAATATAACTCGATG
>VUJU01004953.1:0-11546 GCA_009835225.1 Aphis craccivora
TTAACTCGAACTAGTTATAAAAATTAAAAATGAATAAAAAATTTGAAAAATTAATTTTAATTAAAAAATGAATTGACTAGGTACCTTAGATACTATATATATTTGCAGTAGGGAAACTGACTCTATATTGTTCGGCAAAATATTAACTAACTCTTTACATGCAGTGAAGTGATCGGTGCATACTTCATACAAAAGTTTTCAAATTACAACACAATCTTAAATTTTGAAATGGTCAATATCGATGTGTAGGCATACTGACCGTATAAGTACTGCAGGCAGTATATAGATCCACAATCTATACGTTTATAATACATTTAATAATCAAGCCGATAATGAATACAATAGTTATCCAATATAAACATTTAGTCTGCATTCTGGGTTTTTACGTTTATTAATTTAATTTTTTATTATTACTATGGTAGAATAATAAACATATAAACATTATACAGCTGAAATAATTGAAAAAAGCAATAAAAGCATTTATGTATAAAAAAAAAAAAAAAAAAACAGAAAAAAAGTAAAAATAAATTGATTTATTTAGAATCAAAATGACATGAAACGAATTTATGTAGTTATAAAAATTAGATTTCTATATTATAAATAAAAAAGAAGCACATGCTTTAAAATCCGAGCCCTAAATAACTTAAAATATAAATTATTACAATCGGTGATTTTTATATTTTGAAAATCGCATTAAATCATTATAATATAATTTGTCAGTTTATTAACAGAGTAAACTTAAAACAATTTTATAAAGTAAGGAAAATAACCTAAGTGAAGTTAAGATTATATGAATAATACTTAAATACTTTATATTAGAGAAATGCTATAATTTATTAATATTTAAATATTATTCTATTAATTTATTTGTATGAGAAATTGTGCATTGTATTTATTAAATTTAAATTTAAATTATATGATATCAATTTTTTTAAGTTTTAAGTATTAGATTTATTTTTGCTTAAATGCTAAAATTATAAAATGTCATGTTAACAATACCTGTCAATATATTGTGTTAACTATATTAAATATATATATATTATATACTCAATTGGAGTATGAAAATAATAAAATAATGTTTTTAATCAATTATTTGTAGTTACTAATTGTTCAACATAATTATTATATTATGTAGAATAATCAAATCATAAAAATCTACTTATAGTTTATAGACTTTTATGTTAAAATTAATGATAAATAAAATATTATACTGAATATTTAAATGCACAAATTTAAAATTATTATCATTAAAATAAAAGTATATAATTTAGGAAAAGGTTTTACTTATATGTTCAGTGCCATTGACCACGTTATTTATACTCTTAGATAATCACATTACTATATTGTAAGTTAGAACGTTATAACATGAAAAAAAAACTCAACTATCGAGTTACTGTTTAAGTTTTCAGTCAGAAGTAGATCCAATTTTGTAATCTTAACGGATTTAAATTTATATATATATATAATACACTTTCAATGAAATCTTTTCTTAGTATTAAGGTTTTGAAGTAAAATTGAATCAACAAAGAGATGTACCTAATTAACATCGTATTTTAGTGTATAGTGTAGTGTGCGATTATATCTCTTTGTCCAAATTGAAAATGTTATTTTCCGGGAAAACCTTTTATCTGATTGTTTTGACGACAGTATAAATTGAGACAGTGTGAGAGGAAATAGAGAAAAAAAAGTATTTGCGAATTTCGAGTTGAGCAGCAAACACTCAGGTGAGATCCAATATCAAACTGCTACTGCCTATTAGCAATAAGACTTAAAATATCTTTAAAATTGAAACCAAATGACACAGTATTAATAACTAGTCTAATAAAATAAATACACTGTATTACTAAAATAAAAAAAAATTGAAATATTTTTAGTAAAAGTACCTACGATTTGCATACAACGCCTACAATACATTTATATGGAACACATATATTTTTTAAAATATATCTTATAATATGTGATTAATGATTATTTTATGAAAATAATCAATCCGTTGTTGTGTGGGGGGGGGAAATGATATCTATTGTATGAATATAGAAGAATAAAACCACACTAGATGTATTTCATAAAATACCATTCAACCAAGTTAGACAAGTGAGGGGGATGAATGGAGAATGAGAGATTCTTTACAAGAACGTAATTATATATTCAAGGATTAACAAAGGAGTTGTACACACCGAGAATTTGTTCGTAATTATGCGCGTCTAAGGAACTGTTAACCATCTCACCTAGCTGGATGGAGGTTTAAAAAAAAAAAATCATTATATTTGATAAACTTTGCCGAGTGTACGATCTCTTTTGTTTCAAGATGTGTTATGTTTTTTAATTTTATCACCGTACACTAAAGCAGAATTACCCATCTCGTTCTGATTATTGTTGTTTCTTGTTTGTTTCCCATTCAATCCGGAGACGGCTTCGTAAACTTGAGCCAAGAATTACGAAAAAGAGAGACACCGGTCGTCGTCCCGCGAGGTGTTAATCTTCAATGAATTAGTCAAAATGGTATTAACATTCAAGAGACACTCTACGCAAAAGTTTTCAACTCTGTTAACCGAAACATTATTCCTTATTAAGTTCATACTAATTAAAGTCAACCCAGTTTTATCGTCGGATTTCGGGGACCAGGGAAGATGAAAAAAAACCCAAAAAACTTAAACACTTTTGAAACTACTTTGAAACCACAAGACACTTAAAATGCTAATTTGTTTGCTCTGCTCAACTATAATTTAAGACTCAAAGTATTTCGACGACGTTGAACAATCATTTTACATACGTATCAAATTTGTCTGGAGCATTAAAAAATACGTTCGCCTCCCAAAATATAAAAAACTATTATGAACTTTTAGGTGGTAAAAATATGTCCTTAAAAATATGTAGAGGTTAAATTATAAGATCAAATCTTATAAATAAATACATTTATCACTTTGTTCAGAATCTAATAGGAAATGTTGAAGTTATTTAGTTAAATATATATTTTTGATTATACTTAAAAAATATTGTTAACAGTATCTATTCTGCATAATATATTAATTTTTTATTTAAACAATTTTATTATCGTATGAATTGTTGTTAATTTAATATTATTTACAGAATAATGGTATTTATATTTATAAAAACATATTATATAACTGTTACATGATTTATCATGTGATCATTTGTTTCAACAAGTAATATTTAATTAAAAAATGTAATCCATATTTCAGATTAAAATTACGTACCATGTTGTTTGTGTTAAGATAAGATTTATTTTTTTGCTAGAACTTCATTACTTTAGAAAAATATTTTTATGATAGTTATGGTGAATTATCTGAGGTGTATGTGATTATTTTATGAATATAAATCAAACCACTTTGAAACATCTTTAGCAAAGCGCTATGATAATATAATTAATAGTAATAAACAAAAGATAATAAATAATATGTTAGAAACTTACATAACATATATTATAAGATAATGAGAAATAGATTATACCAAACTGATTTAATTTATGAAACGCGGTAAAAATCGGAATTATGTATGTTTTTAGTTTTTAAAAGAATAAAGAGATTACAATTTAAGGAAAAACGATAATAAAATATAACGTTATCTGGTTTCCTTTGACGTTTTTTTTAAAAACATAAATTGAATAGTTTGCAGTAATTTCCTTCACCCCGTTCATGATAATGTAATAGGTTTCTTTTAATTACTTTTTCTCTGCAGAAAAAAAAATAACTATTCGCTATAATAAATTCTTGACAAAAGATTAGTGTTCGTGGCAGCACCGTTTACACGAAGAAATATTAAGTTTCAAATGAATAGAAACATTTTGTCGTCAATGACATTCACGGAAATTTAAAGACTTTCTACCTCTCTCCGTCCATTTTTAAACTGGACTTGACTTATGTATACATTTAGAAAATAGTTAATTAACTCTTTATAATTACAATTATTGTTTTTTTTTTGTTTTGTACATAAATTATAATTATTTTTTTATTTATACTACGAGCTAATTTCATTTTAATATTAAACTTTTGCTAAATATAAGGATAGAAAATATATTCCTACACAAAAATGAATACCAAATTATATTTAAATAGAACTATTTTTATAATTTTATATATTTATATTTTATTATCTTAAATTTTTGAATATATAGAATGTTGATATTTATTTAAAATATATCTATATATACTTTAATTATATACACTGTGCAAACTTTTAATATCAGTAGCAAGTCAGTAGGTAGTTGTATTTATTTTAACGTTATATTCTATCTAATCATTATTATTTTATGCTTGTATAAAGTGACAAATATTATATTTGCATTATAATAATGTTACATTTTATTATATTTTGAAATACATGTTACATGATACGCTTATACATTCTATAAGTACATATTATACTTTTTATTTATTGTTTTGTGTGATCTATGATTTTTTTTTATATATGTAGGTACTATAAGTATGGTTTTTTGGTGCTGTTAATTTTGGATTAGTATAATTTTGAAAAATAATTCACTCATTCGTGACAATTTAAATCTTTGTATAATTTATAAGTCATGGAGCAATTAATTTTTGAGATGACTGAGAAGATATTCAAGGAAGTGATTAAGTGATGATTGCTAGTAGTTTTTGCAACTAACATACCTACAATATCTGCTTAACTACACAGTTAAAACGATTTTATACGAAATAATTAAGACGCAATGGAAATTTATCAGACAGACAATTTAAGACAAAAATGAAAACGCAAGAAAAAAGCTGTACTAAGAAATATAAATAGAAAACGTTGACATATGATTGGCCACACACTGCGATGTGGTGATACAGACTGCACAACCCGATAACAACAGACGGTACTATCGATATAAAACGTGCACGAGTTGCCAAGAACAATCGAAAACGATGCGGCCCGTTCATTATTTATCAGTTCATATGACGAGAGACATGTCGAATAAGACACGTTCACGGAACGCAAAGATATAGCAGTGAGTTGCAGGAAAATTATCTGTTTTTATATCAATCAACAATACGAATATCGTCGTCAAAACAGTGAAATATAATTATTTCATAGTAATAGTTTAACAACATTTGATATTAACTGTAACATGCATTGACAGTTAAATATCTTAAAAGCATAAGTGCCTATATTACTTTACGCGTAAATATTGACAATAAACAATGGAATTCGTCATATATAATTTATTATAATAACATACTTGTATTTTTCTCACGTCTTTCGACGTTACTACGCTCATACGACTAATGTTTTGACGATAAAACGTCAAGTCGAAAATACGTATCTAGAAAATATATGTATAGGTACACTAGACGAAGTAATACAGTTTTATTCGAGTTTGTTTACACTATACAGTGAAACTGTTTGACGTTTAACATTGCGAAAGTGTGATGCTTTACCTTTGAAACTTTCTGTCCATCGAGGTACAAATTGTTAAATAAAATATGTAGTATTATACATAAACCGCGTTTGATGGACAGTTTTGGGACACTATATTATATTATACTACACATACTTTGATTGCCATTTGGCAAATATTCGTTTTCTCAGTTCAAAATTAGGTAATGAATTCTTTACGTCTGTGAATCGACAACGGTGGGAAAATTTTTCGTCAGGGTTAAAAACACATATTTTATACGATATATTGTTAATAAAAAAAAAATTATACACAACGGGATATTCCCACTCGGATTGGTTTCACACTCAGAGAGTGTAATGTAAGACCACGAGCGGTAAACGATATAGGCTCTCCGCGTTGTCGTCAGGACTCTTATTTATGAGCACACTTAATGTTTAAAAACGTATAAAAATAAAATAATAATTATAATAATAATAAAAACCGGAGGCTCGGGAATTTGCTCACGGTATTATAATATATTACAACGTGCGAGTTTAGTGCGCCTCGTTGACGGCGGATGGGCAATTAGTGAGCCGGCGCAGATAATACTATGGCAAATAAATTCCGACGTTTCGTTACAGCTAAGGTGTCATAGGCGCATCGCCGACGGTCGGATTTTTTCCATATTCAAAATAAAACCTGAACGTTCCGAAACTCGATGATTTTGTTTTACGGTTAGATTATAATTGTAACAATGTATTGACACATGACAAGAATATAGAATTGGTGGACATGGTGTGCCGAATGGAAAATTGCGTTAAGCGCGGGCGAGTGCCCGGGTAGTTTCCGGAATGAAATTTTACGAAATCGACTACACAGTATTGATGTGTACCGGATACGAGTGTACGACGGTTTCGGATATGGCGAGAATCGCATGGCATCACAATTCAATAGTAATATTGTAATAACGATATTATGATTATTATTGGATACTATATATTATAACGATACAATGTATAGGCGTGTGTAATAAATTTTCCTCTGCAGACAGTGTTCATCGATCAATCGAGTAGCTCGTCACCGGATATTTGTGTAATATAACTGTATAATATAATATTAAATCGTTGTGACTCTGGTTATGACGCACATACGTGTACGATATTTTGTTGTAAAACGGAAGTCGGGCTCGCGTTTATATAACGTACGTACGTGTACATAGAGATATTCGTGAATTTGGTGATGTTGGGGGTGGTGTAAACTGTATGAATGCAATTCGACAACAACAAAAACCTTCTGTTGCTGGTTTTTGCAATATCTCGGCAAATTATTATTGGTAAATTTAAAAAACAACATCTGTAAAATAGGTGAGCTAACTTTTATGTTCGTTTTAAAATCTAAATTACACTGATATGGTTCGACAACATTTTCAAAGCACTTCAAATATTTCATTGCGTGTAACACGTTTCTCCGATCTTTTTTCACGCCCGATCAATACAGCTCAAGTATGTATATTTATCCCGTCGACAATTCCTCTACGTCTTTCTATCAAAAATAATGTGCACACGACGTATAAGTTATATTTTTAGAGTAAATTGGGTAATTATTGGGTATGGTTGTTGTATTCGATATTATATTGTACACAGGAGAGCAATCTTCATTTATCATACGAGTATGAGCGTAGCGATGAAAATTATTGCGGATATCATTGTATTATATATACATTAAACCATTATGCGTATTTAAATAATAAAAAAAAAGCATATACCTATACGGATTTCGTCGGTTCGAAATTATACTTCTTCACTATCACGACCAGAGCAATAGCGTATAATGAGTGTTAATACTGAGTGCATATAAATAAGAGGATTTAACAATCGTTAAGATAATTTTTAATGACCGCTAGAGAAAAGTGCAAAGTCCACTTCTCCCCCAGTCACCGCCGTTTGATTGGTGACGTTGTAACTAACACTTAACGTTAATCAGAGGGTAAAAAAAGGGGAATACGATAATTACACTCTAGGTATATATATGCACATCTATAGTAGTGGTAGCAGTGGCGGTGATCCCTAAATTTACAATCTCGAAATCCGAATAAAAAAAATATTTTCGCGTAAAAATTAGAATTCCCCCTACCGTATGAAAACGCATTAAGTTGCATTAATGCGATTAGTGCTGCCACACCCGACATGGCGCATTGGTCGTTAAGATACTGTGAGAGAAACTTCTTCAAATTAGGTGTGGACTTAGTTAAGACATATTTTGTATTTTAGAAAAACCAAAAGAAAAAGTTTTAAATATGCACTTTGGTTAATAATGAACGAATCCGATTCTTGAGTTAGCGTATAACTGTGTTGAATGTAAGCCACACAAGTTTTATACTTCTTAGGAATTCACATATATTTATTAAATAAATATAGAAATATGTAGAATAATAGGTATAGAAAATGGTTTCATACAAAATATACTTACTAAAAAGGAAAAACAATCAACTACCGAAATAACATTATATCATTTACACATGTCGACATTTTAAGTTGAACATTTATTTTTGTCTCAATAGAATTATACAGTTTTAAGTTTTTACCGACTTTGAATTGTTTCATTTTAAATACATAAATTAATTTTATGGTCGTTATAATACTATGACTATCATATTTTTGATACTTTAAAACGACAATACAATAAAACGGACATTATTTATTTTTCTAAGCCAAACAATAATTTAATTACGTTAATTATTGTCTCTATAAAATATATATTATAAAGACGAAAATTATCATTTAAATTAGTTCGCAATGTAATAAAAATAATTTTTGTTGTTGCATTAAATATATTATCTTTTGTTTAATATACATAAAGCCCGATTTAAAAAAATGCATAGACGAAGTACTTTTTTTTCTAGTGGATCGTTGAGACTACATAAGTCTTATTTTATTCTTCGGTTCTTTTATCTAAATTGAACGTTGATATAAGTTTGCAATAGTTGATTGCAGAATATTCAATGATTGATGAATGGTAACAGTTACAAATATGTATAATATGAAGTCAGCAGATAACCAAACGATTTACCATTTTAACAGATTTAATATACACTACAAACTACAAAGTATAACCTGTTCTTAATAGTGATTTAAGAATAAATGTACCTACCTATACCTACTTATTTTAAATCATTAGTGTGGTTAAAAATTTAAAAAATGCCTAATGTTTTTTTTTTTTTTAGTCTTTTCTCTCTAGTATTATTTATTTCAATGCTAACAATGATTATACAGAATTGTGGGTAGTTGTATAGTTCCAATATTCCAGCTAGATGGCGATAACAGAGACAAATATTGAAATATAATTCATATTACCGTCTGTTATATAGCTATACTGTACAATACAACAATATAATATTCATATTTACCATAAATGATTTTTATGGCTCTTCATTTATAGATTTATATTATTTTTTTAAATAAAACAATTGACTTTTCTTTTACAAAAATATGAATTGATAGTTTCGATAAAGGCTTATTGTTTAATGGTTAGGTATCAACAGAAAAAAAAATTGAAAATCCTCAAACGTAAGAACAATACGTGTTCAGAAACAATCATTTATTTTTTAATTAATTATTTTATATTTTCTTTACATGATACAGGAATGCCACTTTGATTATTATTATTATTTTTTTTTTTTTATAAATTATTGAAATTAAAAACAAATCATTTTTTAATCCTAATACATTTAAAAAAGTGAATTTTCAGTACCAATTTTTCTGAAAAATTAAAATTTTAAATAATTAATTTTCTCAAATATAAAAAAAAAAAACTTATTAATATTGAAATTGAAAAATAAATCAATAAAACTTAATATAATTTTTGTTAAAAAATGAAATACCTATAATAGAAATGAATAATTAAAAAAATTATTAGTAGAAATATTTTTAGCTATATATTTTAGTTCTTTTAATGTACCTTTTTTATTATTGAAAATAAGGCTTTAATATCTGAACTATTAGACAATATTTATATTTACATTTATAACCTATATTAATTAATAATCATTATTCATTATAAAAGGTATTTCCGGCGTTTTGTCTTATTTTGAAATTTTGAAATCAATGCCGAAAGTATTATTCTTTAGCATAAGTAGATGCAATATTTAATAAAAAACTTGAATATGCGTAAAATTCAGTTATCAAAAATAATATTAAAAAAAAAAATGAAATACTTTTGTCGTTTAAATTTTTATAATACAACGTATTCCTATGAAGCGCGTCAAATTATAGAAAAGAAAAGAATTCAACTGCTCGATGGATTAAGAAATTATTTACTTACTTTTAATTATTTTACGCAATATAATAGTTTACTCATCATTATATAAATAACAGCACTTACAAGTATTTCACAATTATATGGTCATAAAAAAATAAAACATAGATATCAATGTATTAAAGAATAATCTTGTTATTTTATTAGGTGCATTGCGCGGTATGTCGGCAATATCATGTGTGTATAGAATACTTTTCTAATCCATCTATACTATATATATTTATATATATATCAGATATTTATAATTAGTAAGTACTTATTTAATATTACACTTTTGCAAATAACAATAACAACAAAAAAGCGTTGATGATTAAAAATAAAAAGCCTTCGATAGCGTCGAGTACTTACTGTGCAAAAACATTGCGTATACCTAAATTTTTTTTATTTTTTTTTTATGACGTTTATTTATCGTCTAATAAAAACTTAAACGCTGCAATACTGTATAATTTATACAACCGGCGAATATAAAAATTCTGAAATGCGCTGCGGACATTGTTAAACACGGTCTCTAACTATGTGATTACGACCTGGATAAAAAACTTTGTTTTTTATCCTCCGAACCTAAAACTTAATACAGATAGTTCTACGCGTTTTACCCCGTGTACGCTGTGTCATAAAAACACAAATTTCGTAAGTGCAATAACTGTTTATAAAGTGTAGTAGTGTAATACGCACATTGCACTCTCCCGCTGCTCATTAATGAAAACAAATAAATGAAAATATGTATGAAACCAATAGAGTTTATCATTGTAGTTATTACACGTGTACACACGCGTACTTTCAACTATAATATATAAATGTCTATATATATTACACGCGTAAGTATGTATGTATGTAGGTAATGTTCGAGATACGTCTCTTGAATATATTTGAAATATTCGTGAGATATTAAAAAAAATAAAAAAATACAATCATTGTACCTCTGCCCGACGTGCGTTTTACGGTTATTGGAAAGTGTGTGTGTGTGTGTGTGTTTTTTTTTATTATTTTCAATTTTAGGAGAATTTTGTTTTGGAAAACGGTTACACGGAGTGGAACGCATTCGATTTCAAGAGAAGGCGTATTATAATAATAACAGCATTCAGTGCAGACAACTCTCGCAATACGTTTCGACGATGACGACGGTGGAGTTGTCGTTGTCGTCATCGATACAATACTACCATGCTGTGCAATAAAGGCGATGCGAAACTTAAATCAAATTTCGTTTGACTTCCGGTGGTGCACGCCGCATGCCTCGATCAAAAAAAAAAAATTGCCTCACGCACTGCACAAGGACAACCAATCATAGGGGCCGAATACGTCCTACACACATACCCTCATATATATATATATATATATATATTTATGTGTGTATTTATTATAGGTGTGCGTGTAGTAGTCGTATAATATCGTAGTATCATGTCGATTCAATATTGTTGCAAAGTTTAGATTTCATCCATATAAAGGAGCGCGGTGACATGGGCGATCCGAGGGAGGCGGCGGAGTTTACGAGGGAATATCACCGACGTCCTTATTCGTACACGCGTATAAGAGAGTCGTGTAAGAATCAACGACGAGCGGTGAGCGGAGAGAAAGAGACGTGAGTGAGACGCAAAGGCAAAACGGGCGACCCATCTGGTGCCGTATACGCCGGTTGATTGTCTATTTTTCGCCGTCCCGTGCGACTCCAATAATATTTCTCGTTCCTTTATATAATAATATATATTTTATTTTATCGCACCCATTTCCTTCTCGCCTCTTCCACCTCACCACCCATTCTTTATTCCCGGTTTTCTTATATATACACAAAATATATATATCCTAAACGGTCTCTGCGGAAATTGGCCCATTTCAAAGCCACAGACATAACCGTCTTAATTCTCCGTGTCAGATTTACAGATACGTACGTGCCCGG
>VUJU01004954.1:0-15922 GCA_009835225.1 Aphis craccivora
ATTTTTTTTAACCCATATGAGTTATAGAGTAACTTTCACATACATTTAGTTTTGGCTCACAAGAATTGAATGGTTTTTTTTTAAATGGATGCCAATAGTTATAAATCGTGGTAATGTAATATTTATAGTAGAAATATGTCATATAAAATTTATTATTTGCAATTATATTAAAAAAAAAAAAAAAAAAATACATATTTTAAAATAGTATAATCGTTATACAAACACAATTTTAATGAATGTTTTTATGATTTACAATCACGATTTAGTTCTGATTTGAGGTGTAAGCACACAAAGACGAATAACAATCTATAATACGTAGTACCTAACTATATACATGCTGGAATTTACTATAAAACCATCTTTCCAATAAACATTTGTATCAAATAAGCATTTATTTTAATTTCTGTATTTATTCAATTAAATGATAATAATCTATATAGTATATACTTCATAATTTATTGTCTTGTGGTAGAGGTAGTATATAAGTATACTTATTATCATAATACGCCATTGTCTTATCAACGACCGGTAGAATCCATAAGAATATCATAATTTATTAAACGAATGTCATACATAATATATGTATAATATACAATACTATAATTATTTACAATAATGCAAATGGATATGCTGTACAAATATCTCCATAATATACTGCATTGTCGATTTAGTTTAAAACATAAGTGCTAAAATAATACAAAAATATTAGATTTATAATATAATACAATATGAATACATAGTCTGTTCAGTGTAGTATGGTATTTAAGTAGATCGAAATAGGTGTCCCCATCTCCGGAAAAGTTCGAACACTATACCGTTAGTCCATCCAAAACCTGTTTGAGGCGTGTATTCACCACCCCCGCCGGTCGTGCCCACTTCAAGTGCACTGTACTGTTAACACAAATGAAATTTATAATTCAGTCGAAGTTTGTTTTAATTTATATACTTTATAACCATGAACAGTGTCGACTGTCAAGAAACCGTTCCTGAACTAAACGAATATCAATGCTCGTTTTTAAATATAGGTAACAAAAATATCCAATCATTAAAGTTCACATCGTACTGTCGATTGAACGATGGAAAACAATATTTACCTTTTCAAACATGGTGCCACTGGTAATGTATCCAACGTAATTAGTGTTTATCCATGACTTGGCCAAGTTAATTGCAACGGTCTGGGCAGGTTTGTAGTTAGTGCGATCTAAACCTTGGATTACCATGGCTTGAAGTGGAGACCAGCAATTGGGATAGTCCCATTGTTGAGAAGAGTTTATGTTCGATGTTGGCACACCTATATTAAAAATAATTAATAAATAATTTAAAATTCGTACAGTAGTGCTAAAGATTAGATTTTTTAATTTAAATGATTATTAAGATGTATTTAAATGCTTAAAAAATATTTGACTTACAAAATTTTTAGTTTATATAATTCCATCATTTCAAAATCTATTCTACTATTTTTAAACTGAATATTGTTTAAAAACGAAAATAATATTAAAGTATAGATGCTCATACATGATTTTAATTTCTTAGCAGGTGTACCTACTACCTAGTGATAGTTTATATATATATATATATTACTACATTTATCTAGTTTTAAATATTCACCAATTGTATCTTGTGACTTGGAAAAAAATTTTTCCAAGTACAATTAGTATACTTCGAGATAATCATAGAAATTTTTAATTTAAAAACTTAAAATAGATTTTTATTATTTCATGCTGGTACTAGTCACATGATAATAATTTAATATAAATAGTATAATACTTTTAAACACTATTTTATAAAAATAATGTTACCTATTTTGAATTTTTTTTAATACAATTTTTGTACATATATGTAGAAACCTTGTGTAGTATGTTTATTCTTAATCTTATAGCTTATTAAGAAAAAAAAGTGTTGCATATTTATGATATGAATTTGCACATTTTATAGATTTTTATTGCAAATAAATCCGTTTCCCATACTAAACATTTATTTTTATGTATAATATGTAAATTTGGTACAAATAATAGTGTATTTAATAAATATATGTTTAAAAAATATAGTAACATTAATGTCAGATTTTAAATGGAGCGAATAATGTATTGATTTTACTGTATTATGACGTGTTTTATTTTATTATTTGTTTCATTTTCATCTTATGAAAAAATAAAAATGTTTTTATATTCAATCTATTTGAGGAAGGTTTCTATTAGAAACTTTGATTTTAGTTGTTACTTTAAAATTTGATGTATCAACATGTCCAGAGATTTAAAACAATTGAAAAAAAAAATAACATTAAAAACTGGTAATCACTTTTTCTACATAGGTAATAATGATTTGTTATTGGATTCAAATTTGTTAGTTTTACTCAATAATCTGAGTCGGTTTTATTTTTAAATTTAAATTATTAATTTACTATTAATATTTTATACATACAGATTAGTTTTGGAGTTCCATCTTGATTGATAACACCATTAACTATCAAATAGTCCAACGCTCGTTTACCATAATAAGTTCTAAGTTTTCTTTCATAACTACCAGTCCACAATGGTGCAAAATTGGACGTATAGAAATACTTACGGCTCAGTTTAGTGGTTAAGTCATAATCTAACCAAATACCTTCTTCTTCGTTCCATAGTAACTAAATGTAAATATCAAGTAAATAAGTTTTTTTTAACACATTTTACACTACTTAAATATGATGGGTATTATATCACTAACCGCGTTTATTCCAATCTGAAATCGTTGACCAATGTCATCGTAATATTTGAATTTAGCTTGATTGCCTAGTAATTTAAAAAATTGAGCAAGAACAACAGCATTAGCTTGTAATATTGAATTTAACTCAACGTAAATAAAGTTTTGAGGATCTGTATTTGACAAATCTCCTGAAAATAATAATATAACATAATAATATAATAAAATATTATAATATATTTTATTTATTAAAACAAATAAAACCATAAATTTATTTTTATGATAAAATTTATTTTAGAATAAATACTAATTTTTAACTGCTTTAAATTTTTTAAAGAGTACAAAAAAAAATTTAAATACCTATTTCATTTATTTTACACGTAACATGTACTTACCTATATTGTATAATAGTGCGGGTAATTTATAATATTGTTTAATATTTGATTTTGTAATAATTGAAATAAACAGTATAGGTATTTATATAAATACAAAAACAAAAAAACATATAATTTAAAAATAACAGGATCATTGTCTCATTATACGAGTTTATATTATAGCTGTTTATTATTTTATGCTAATAATTGACTATATAGTTAAAATCAATTTAAATAAAGATTTATTTCCCTTATTTTAGTATGAATGAAATTGTATGTTAACTCCGTATTTAGAAAATATGATATGTATATGTTAAAAATGTATTTATATTCAATCAAACAATTAGGATTATTGATTAGGCTACTTTATGTATTGAATAAACTTTATAAATTCTGTAGTAGATAGTTAAAAAAAATCTATTGGTATAGTGAAATGTTTGAAGATGTTTGTAACTAAAACCAATTAATGACGATTATTAATTGTCTTTATTAATATTATTGTAACTTCATTATTATTGAATGTAAGGAATATTTTTGCATTTATAGTCATAAACAATAGCGTTAAACTGTTAAATTCATTAGTATTATACTACTAATCAAAATGTATTCATTAAATTTAGTAAACAATAACAATTATTAACTTTTCACAAAACACAAATCGTGAGGTTGTTAAGTATATACAATATACATATATAGTTATATTAATTTACTTTGTTATAATTTGTGTCCGGTATACTGTATAGCTATATATACACGTATATTAATTGTTTGTATCTTATTTTTAAATTTATGTTATGTAAATTGAGTATATTTTTTATAATATCTAGAGAATATTACCAGTGTTTTGACCAAAATTGTTGTAATGTTTGGACGAAAAATCCCAACCCGTTTCAGCGGCAGCTTTTAATCTTGAATATAACTCATTTTTATCGTCTTCGCTGGAATAGGGCATAGCTAAGGTTTTATCCTGACTATAAAAAAAATTTAATATATTAAATATATATATACTTTAAAGTTTAAAATCAATTTTACTCTTACTAATAGGATTCAGGTCGAGGTCCTCGGGTATGCGTGTTATACTGTCCCATTATGTAGGTATTACCTGCCTTTTCAACTTGTATTGTTCGATTGGTCATCCAAAAATTGAATTCCGCTTCCAGATACTATTGAAAAAAAAAAACCGAATATTTAATAATAACTTTTAAAAATATAAGCATTTTATTTGGTTGTACATAATAAATATCAAATTCAGCTGAGATTTTTTTCTATTTTTTGATCAAATGTATTATTTGGTATTCACTGAATATTGTTTTAAAAAATTAAATTCTAAAATCGAATAATTATAGGTATTTTACTTGTATGTTTTTCTTAATAAAATCTAAGTCATCTGTATACGTATAATATGATGCAGCCATTTGGATGAGGAGCGGTGGTTGAGATCTCATTAAATAGTAAATTCTACTTCCATTCGGTACATAACCAAAGCGATGAACCAAGTAAAGGAAGTTTTGTATAATTCCTCTGGCAGTGTCTTTCATGTCACACAGTATTGCTCCTACGAAAATATAAAATATTATTTGCACCATTAGTTATAATAATTATAGTTTAATAACTTATAGTAGTAATATTTTGATTTGTATTGGTTGATATTTGTTTTCCCACCTCTTATGATCCAATACGAATCCCAATAATAAAGTTCGGTGAATCTGCCACCAGCTATGAAGAATCCGTTTGGCAAATAAATAGATGAATGCCGATCGGGGTTCACTTTAACGTCCTCGTCCACCTTCCGTGCCAATCTTTTCCAAATTTGATTTAGTTGTAAGATCCAATTCCTTAAAAAAATAATAACTATAAACTAGAGATACGTTAAAATATAATATTTCCCTCGCTTGGTTCAACATTTCGTTCAAAATGTAATAATACAATTCTGATTTTGTTTTGTATGTTTATTATTATTACTTGTAATTTTGATCCTGTACATAAGTACTGACAGTGGGGATTTCAACAAAGTCAGGTGGCACCCATTCGACCAGTGGGTCATCACTAAAGTTTTCTTCAACAAACTTGGTAAGTACAGCACGAGTAGGTACTTGACCGTTATTTCGTAATTTCAATTCTCTATACGATTTTACGATTTCAGCTTCACTCCGACGTAATTTTTTATCTACGAAAGTTTTGGAGTCTGCATACAGCTGTTGCATTTGTATATCATCAAGAAGTTCGCCGTGACAATATATATAACTATAATGAATAACACATACAAATACATGTGATTAAAAATGATGACAAATAATTTCTGGCAGCTGCTATGTCTAATAAAGTTGTAGTTTATAAATAATTTAAAACAGTTATTATATCATTTATAAATATATTACATACATTCATATGTATAATTTTACTAAATCGTTGGTTGAGCAGATAGTGGACTAGTTTCACCCCATTACCTCATCATATATTAACGCATGCGAAGCATATATTCTTATTTCGTGTGAAGTTATGTTAAAACATTTACAAAAAAATATAATAATTAATACGCGATTTAATTTTAAAACAAAAATGTAACAGTAATCATAACAAAAAAAAAAAAAAACAACTTATTAAGAACCTACATTATTTTGGAAAAAAATGTTTATAATTCTAATTATTGTTTATGCATTTTTATTTTTTACATAGTTTATTTGATTGTATCTTTTGACACAGTGTATCACTAATTAGTCATCGTGTTAAATTAAAAAAATATAAATTCTGTTTAAAAACTAAAAATTATATTTTTGGTATTATAGTTATTTAAAAAAATGCAGCATTCAGTTAATTAATATAATTTATAGACAATTAAAAAAATTATATGTAATTACCAGATAAGGTGAAAAATCCCGAAAAATTATTATTATCATTCGTGTCCATCTAGTCTCGACGTTTACGAAGATACCGAGGAATAATCGAATATTTCGAATTTGAATAGGTACTCGATAATCGAACAAATAAATAATCATTTTGGTGCAAATTACAAATTCTATTTTCGACTACCTGCAGTGGTGCAAATTACATATCTTTAATTTGGTGTAAATTTCAAACTCCCATTAATACAACTAGATACAATTTAAAAATAATTCTAGTATACTTTAATTATTTGAAATTTTCTTTTACGATTATTATTATTTGTTTAAGCTTTGAAATTAATAACTCAATAAATAATTAATAATAACAAATATTTTATACTGAATGTGATTATTATTTAAATCTGAAAACTATTTGTATTTGGTACAGTGATACTGAATAATATTATACAATTACATAAAGATAACAGTGTTAAAATATTTCTGAACTGTGATCATAAGTAAATTCAAAACGGTTGAAGTGTATTTTAAATTTTAAAAGTTTTCGAGTACACCTAAAATAGTGTACTCTATTGATTCACTGTATCTGTACTTAATTAGAATCATTTTTGTATTTTGTTAAATTAGAGGACAAGATATATTAAAAGGATAAAGGACGTTAAGTCGCTATACCCACATATGTAATGTCTCTCTTACAAACATATCAAACATATCAAATTTGAGAGCAGATTTAAGTTAAATTTAGTTTTAGTTTTAATATTAGAGAGAAATGTCATATTATCAAAGTTAAAGTTAAGAATATTATCTACGCTTAGGCCTAAGTATTGACTTTTTTTTGTTATTTTAATTTTTAAGTAAGTTATGAGTAAGTCTGTATAAGTTAGGTGACGAAAGTCAATTATTAGTTGCAGGTGCTGTTTTGATTATTAGATATAGGCACTTAATTGTTTTCAAATTATGACTACAAAGATAGGATTTTAAAATAGATTTAATTTTTATTAACTTTGAATTATTTTAGTTATTTTTATGTGTACTTTCCTTTAAATATTAAAATAATTGTTGTAGTTGGATTATACCAGAAAATAAAAATCTAGGTTAAAGATTTATTTTGTATAAAACAGAACTGCAGTATAGTAGGATTAAATATATGTCAGCAATCACTAATCTAATAGAAAAAAAACATTTCATAATTAGCAATAAAACTGCAATTTATGTCACTAATTATGATTTACTTGTGTATAATGGTAGTTGAACTAGTATGATATATATTATGATATGAAAATTGAAAATCTTCGTAGTTTTGTGGCTTTTAATCTTACTATTTAAATTATATTATTAAACATAAAAATGTTTGAAATATGTTAGCACTAATATTCTCATATATAATTAAATTATGTATGTTATATTTATGATTATTATAAATAATTAGTCAATTTACGTACTACAAAGTGCTGACAGAGCTGAATTGGTTTTAAAAAACATGGATTTGCTTGATTGAATTGTTGATGTTTTGTATCACAATCTACTTACTAAATAAGATTATGTTAAATAGATAGTTCAAAAACACATTTATATGAAACGTTTATTAAAGTTAATAATTAGAATATTATAATAACAAGTTGATGTACCAAATAGATGGATTTACAATTTTCAATTAAAGTGTATTTAATTAGTTTTAAAGATAATTAATTTTTCTAATAGGTATATTAAAAGGCGAAAAATTAACCTAATTCATTTTTAGATTTTCACATTTACAAATCATTAACTAGGTACGTATTAAATATTTGTAAGTCACTGATATTCATATATATTTGTTGTTGATTTTTTATATAAAATTAATATAATATAATAATTTTATTTGAACTATTTTCATTTGGTTATTAATTATTTGACATAATATACCTATTAGCAAAACGGCAAATACATTTTAAAAGAAACACATTAGTCGTAATTTCAACAATAAATTAAATTATAGAAGATCGTGAAAATAACTAAAAGGCAAAAGATGTTCAAAGAAAACTTTAATCATGTTTACTAAATGTAATATTTACGTTTGGAAGGTAAACATTTAAACTGAAACTACAAAATTATATAAAATTATATTTTTCATTTAATAGATTATGTATAGCTCATTGATTAATATTACGGTATATTATATACATTAATAAATTATATAAAAATAATGAAGAGAAAACGGTTTTCTGACTCTCATAAATTTGAACATTAAAATATCATTATTTATTATAATTATATAACGGATGTATACTTAATTATTAAGATAATTAAGAAAGAATAATTTAGTGACTATTTTATAATTTATAACCATAATTCATACAATAGTTAAGTAAGTAAATAATTTAATAGGCTCTGGGGAATTTTAAATATTATATAGGTATTTAAACACTAGGTAAAATATGTAATGAACTATGAAGTACACATTTTAACATAATGTTTATAAATTATTTATAAGGGTCTATACTCTATACTCTATATATTGATTCATATAATATTATAATATTAGTATAATAAGTATAATAAGTTATGACTACTTAATCATTCTAAAATTAATTAAAATAGGCAGAACAGTAAATATTAGTTTATTTAAAATCTAAATAATAAAAGAATTGTAAGATATATCACATTAATATTTAATTGAATGTACTTAACAAAATAATATTATGACTATTATACAATTTATAAGACACAATCAGATCTCATCAAAAATTATCTATTTTATTTTATTGAATAATAAATAATATAATGTTATTCAATATCTAACTAAAATAAATGTGCACATATTTATTTAGTATAAAAAATGTAACATATATAATATATATAGCTATATAAGTACCTAAATTTAAAATTCTACTAAGTTTATATTCATGGTTTTTAATACTTTTATAGCATAGAAAGTTATCTTTATGGACTATGGTAGATCTAATTACTAGATACAAATTAGAAACCATTGAATAGTAATAAAACATAATTATTAGTTATTATATATTTTATAATTTATATGATTACATTCTAATAAATGTATTCCATAAAAAAAAAAAAAAATTAAAACAAATAAGTGAAATAATAAAAATGATTGGTTGTTAAAATTAGAAATAAAATAATTAAAACCTAAAATATGTTTTTATCAATGAGATTTTAAACACGTTAACATAAATATTTTGAATAATTAATAAATTGAGCTATGCTTTTACCTTTAGAAACATTATATTATTATTATATAAGAAATAATGATATAAACATATAGTGGCGATTTCTTTGAAAATGAGGACTTAGGTATACGATTTTACTAGTATTATTTGACCACGTAATTTATATATAATTAAATATAAATAGTATTGCATAATTTATAATAATTAATGATCCGTTGGGAACCTTGAGCATCAAAATAAAATTGTATGTCACCTAAAATACGGACGAGTCCGTACTATACAACCTAGAAGAAGGGGTGTATGTGAACCTAACACGATAATAGTTCTAAAAAAAGTTTAGGAAAATAAATATTTATACTATGTAGATATAATACATTTTTCAATATTTCAAACAAATATTATGCATTATTGTTTTGCTTTAGAATTCGATCGTATATGTGCGTACATGTGTAAAATTGAGATTCCACAGGTATTTAATTTTTTTCTATTAACACAAAGATCTATGTTATACATCTCTGGTAAGTCATCAACTTCACATTCAACGCATACTAAGTATATAAACATTTTGAATACATACATTTTTATTATTAATTTTTAATGCTCATTTTTGGCACCTGAATTGGTTTTTTTTTTAACGATTTTCGCGTGGTTTAGCATTATTTCATATATATTTATACAGAGTTTTTTGGGGCCCCAAAGGCCCAAAATCCAAAAAATATATACGTACATCACTGACTTTCGGTGGATAACGGCTATATAAATGAGAAAAATAAATCCTACCTTGGGCATATGTCCGGATATGGGCCGTTGTACTGGCCCTGTAGCTGTCCGAGGGCGATGGCTGGACGAGCGGACGCCATCAACAGCAACAGTACGGCCGTCAGCCTAACGGCGACGGTGGTGACGGTCGTCGTCACCGTGGCGGACGAGCGCATCTTGCAGACTGCCGCGGGCGAACCAGAGGACCAAGTGGTGACCTGCCAAGCCGCCGCTCCCGTCGTCGCCGCCGCTACTGCCGCCGCGGTTGTGGTCATATCGCTTCTATAACTGCTGTGGTCGTCACGGGTCACGACGACGATCATTGGCCACGGGCTTTCGGCACACGCCGCCCGACGCGTATCATCGCCCAACTCGACCACCTTTGGCAGTGCTCGCGCGCACGCGCACGGTATTAATTCCTCGCAGAAGTGCAAAATGCTGGCAGACGTTTCTGTTACCGCGTTTCCGGTACCGTTGTCACTGTCGTTACCGGTACGGTAGAGTAAACGGTCATCGTCGCTGTGGCACACTGCAGATGATAATGATGGTGGTGTACGTGGACACCCACAACACATCTAGTTCTAGTTATCTGCTCGTTTTTGAGACGATGCAATTATTTCATTTTGCGGCACGCGCGTCCTTTTCGTCTATATACTTATTAACTGCATCCACGCCCGATATCGTATACAATGATCGTCTACAAAAATGAAAAGTGGTTATATTATTATAATATTATTGACCTGTCTAAGACCTTTGCTAAAAAAATATAATTATTGATAATACAGATTACAGATGAAAGATTGACGCATTTGCCGTAACACTGACTATTGTAGGCTATTTCCTACAACATCCGAATGTCGGTCAATAATAATCGAATATGAATATGAGTACCTATTAAAAATATAATAGCTGATACAGCAATGTGTATACCAGTTTTACATTAATAGGATCAGTAGAAAATAACCTAATATACTCGTATAATGTACAAAATAGTTGTCTTAAGATATTTATGGTTTATGGAGATATTAAGATATTTATGGTTTATGGAGGATGATAAACCATATTTTATTATGGTTAAATTGTTAAAATGAGTTAAAAATTCTATAAATAAATGATATCTTCTTTAAAAAAAATTTTATATAATGCACTTAAAAAGATCATAAATTTAGGAAAAAAAATTTAGTTAAAACTCAATACCTCAAATCCATAATTAACTGCTATATGCACGTTTGATAGTGTAAGAACTAATTAATAAAATAATTAAAAATTATAGATATCATTGGGTTTGATATTATTTCATTCGAGTACTTGAAATTTTACATAATAAAAGATTTCTATACAATTTTTAACTTCGAATGTCCTATTGAATCAAATGAAATATAGTAGATACCTTTATAATTATACCTACACTCTACAGGTAATATTTTAACTGGTGTCCATATAATATTATTTACATTTATGTAATACATAGGCAGTTATATGTTTTTGAATATAATGTTGTTATGTAAATTCTTAACGTACTGTACCTATGGGTACTCTATGAGTAATTTGCTATTTTATGGTTGAATTGAAAATAGGAAAGTAAAATAGTGAAATGATTTTATCAATATTTCTTCTTATTATAACCATAATAAACCTCTGTCAAAAAAATGTATAAATTATCATTGAAGATGATATTTTTAGATATAGTTTACATACATTTTTGTAACATAGTTATTTATATTGTCTCTAGAAGCTCTAACATTTTGAACTTTAAAAAACTAAACATAAATCTCAAATTGAAATAATAGAATCATGGTTATGATTTAAATGGATCAATTAGTGTATTTATTTTATAATGATAATGTTTTTTTATTTTATTTTTTTTGTATTTGATGACACTTTTTATATTATAGAAAGTGACTTTATTGTCAATTTCAATTTCTTATTTGTTAGAAAAATATATCTAATAATTAACATTTATGGAGGTCTGAGTACAATTTTAAAAATAGGATTTTTTATTTTGTTGTGAATGTACAATTTATATAGACATTTCAATATTTGTAATTAATATTATTCAATATTAAATACATATATATTTTGTTCAAGGATAAAATATTGTTAAAAATTATAAATGTTTAATAATTTCAACGATATATCTACCGATTATACGATAATTTGCAAACGATTTTAGTGCTTTTGCTTTAATTAAAAAATACCAATTGTTGAAACTTGAAACTTTTTCTATTGCCCTATATTACAAATTATAATTTTTTAAAGATAATGAGATTCCAAAAATATTTAGATTAATTTTAAGCTCTTTAGTTCACAAACCTAATCACACCGTTCTCACTTCGAAGTATTACCTAACTAAAAAGTCAATAACAAATAACAATAATATGTTTATTATGACAAAATATATTAATAATTAATATATAATTTATTCGATTATGAAAAAAATTTGTACGTGGATAACCATATCTGCTTGAAATTATTTTTCATGTGTCGTTATTTCAATGAATTAAAATTTAATACATCTACTACTGTTGAAATTTTAGTATTGTGGGTTGTTACTTGTTAGCCTGTTTGATTTCGAGACACAACCGAATCGTTGGCGTGACACTTGTTGATCATTTAGTCCAACCTATATATACCTACTTAAATCACGTGGTTTTTTCACAACAGGTCAAGGGATATTTTCGAATTGCAGAGTAGAACAAGGGCGCTAAGTGAGTGTAGCGATTGAGGGACAATAACAATATTATATATTGCCATATATTGATATATTATTTTGTGTAAATTCAAATTATTAATATGCCTCAATGTACAGTGATGAGAAACCACATCAGTCAGGGTTAATTAAATGTTGACCTTTGTACGTGCTGTACTGATGTTATAATTAACTACCAACCTATATTGAATCATAAAAAAATATTATAAACATTATAATATAATATTATATAATGTTTATTATAGTCGCGATAAAAAAATGATTGATTTTAGATGTACCACCTATTATCTGTTTCACTATACATAATAGAATTTGGTAGTTTTGGTGTTTTACAAGTATATAGATTTTGTCAAAATAATTTTTTAATATTCGGGTGTTAGTGTGAAGTCTTCTATTTGATATTCCGTAGTCTATATTATTCTTCTAAACCATATTTCCAATTCCGTATAAGAAATCTATAAAATATATTTTATATACCTATATATATAAAATATATTATTACAAATATTTCACTCTTAATCAATTTACATGCAAAACAAAATTTTGTATTTAATTATTATTTCAATATAATAAAAATGGTAATTATCTTCGGCTGAAATTATTTCAAGATTATAAATTATTTATTGCAATCGTTATTTACTGCAACGGACGTCAACATAATCCACCCGTGTCCGCGGTACTTATTTCTGCTAGGCTTAGTCACCGCACTCGCCGGCAACGAAATAATAGTTGATTTTATTTATTATATTCAATAGTATACGAAAAGAAAAAAAATCTTGTTTAATTTTACCATTCATAATATAAATAAATACTAAATAAAAAACAAAATGCCGACATAATCATATTTTTTAACTTTAGATGTGGTTAAATATAAAAAGACAGGGACTTGTAGTCGAGTATTTAATATACTTTGCATAATCATTTGATTTTCAAAATAATCGCAATTATTTTCACGCACTTGATAATCGATTGGTGGCCCTGAATCCGTACCGCAAAATAATATTATTACTGCAGGAGCTGTGACCCACTGAGGTATATCAAATAACAAAATACAGTTTTAATCGACAGAAAATTTGTAATTGTTTGTATTTTTCAAAGTCAATGTTATGATAGTTATCGAAATCATAATATTATTCAAATTTATCTGGTCAAGGATAGTTTTAAAGTGTTCAACACAAAATGGGGTTCAATTATAATTTAACGTTAATTTAACTACACTCGACAGTAATAATAATAAAAACATGGTAGAGGTACAAGTGTAGTCATTTCTGGGACGATCTTATTGTTTTTCAAACCTTTACACTTAACAGTGTACTGATTTATTATTTATTTATTTTGATATCAGAAAGGATTATACCACATTGAACATCATGTATTATGAGCTTTGCGGAACTGAACTGTTCAACTGAATGGCATATTTATTTATAAAAATACTATCGATGACTGATGAGTACAGAGTAAGGCATTATATTATGTTACATTATAAATTATAATGTAAATAGAAATACACTTCTAGTAATTTTTAATGTGGTAAATAAACATAATTATGGTAATATAATAACATGTAGTATCTATCATAATGTTATGCACCTTTTCAGATCATATTGAATGTGCATATCTATAACCATATGTCTAAATAAAAAAATTCGGGGATGAATGAAAATAAGTATAATGTCAATAAAATAAAACGCTTTAAATCAAACAAACGTACCTACTTTTTTTGGACGATATTTTAAACTTAATCTCATTCCACGAATTTTTTTCATTTTTAAATTATTTGGAAAATTATATGCTACAATAACTGAACATTATATCTATTACATAGTCCAACTTTGAATTTATACAAATATAAAATAATTATATTTTATAAATTTAAATTTCCTTATACTATATAGGGATATTGAATTTTGTTTATATCTTTAAATAATAAATATTGTACTATGTAATTTACAATAAGTATTTATGTTTGTGTCAATAATATGAGATTAATAGAAATTTTTTGATCGGGTGTTACGTTATTTTTTCACAATTTTGTATGTTATTATTAAAATAGGTATAAACCTATATTTTACTATAGAATCTGACCATATATATATATAAAAATGAAAACATGTGTTAAAAAACCTCCCAACAAAACATTTATCAGGTATAATATAATAAATCACATATATAAATATATATGTATAAAAAAATTTTGTACTCGTAATATTATTTAAATTATATATTTTTTAAGCTTGTTAAATTCCTGTCACTCAGCATACCACATGTTTTCTTATAGTAACAAATTTTCGTAAATCGCATATTATACTTACGACTATAATATAGTATACTTGTAATCATATAATTGTTAGATAGTTATTTAAATAATTTAGTATCATCTATTAACTAAAAAAGAAATATTTATTGAATTATAATCGCTTGTCAAACGATATTTAGTTTTTACGTGAAAGACTTTTTTTTAGCCTTAATGATTTAATAAGTTCTTATAGATAAGATATAGGCATAGTATTTTATTTTAAATATTATATAAGTCCACATACTCTATAGATTGAATATGTTAACATAGGGTAGGTAAGTAAAAAATGTTGTATACTTGTATGTAACTAATAAGCAATTAATTATTCATAACTAAAGATAATTAATTTTCTATAATCTCGAAAAAATGTATGGATACGAATACTGAAACATATACAATTATTATATTAATATATTATATTTTATCACATAAAAAGAATATAATTCATCACACGTAATTCTATTATTACGCAACTCGTATAAATGACATAAAAACGTTAAACGGAAATATTTTGTAATATTTAATGCAAAATAATGCGCGAAACTATACGTAGTTCGTGTGAGTAGTTGAAAACTATATATATATATACACACACCTATACGGCTGTACCTAGTTTCTTTCATTCTTTAAGATAGTTTCGTTTTGTATCCTGAATGTTTTACACAATAACGTCACGATTTTAATTTCACGAATCGATTTTGATATTCTTTAAAACCAAAATACTCGTGATCTATAATAACTTCGAACACAACTGTTCACACATAGATAATATGTTCAAATGATATTATAGGTACCTATACTTAAAAATATATTGATATCTCATGAATGCTCCAAATCGTCAATATTATAGGTAGGTACATGTTATGTATGAAATGGAAATTGGACTCGATGACAGGCAGATATTTTATGTTCATATATATATTATATATTTATTATATACCTATAAATCTAGCGGAAACGTTTGATTTTAAAGAAAAAATTACCTCTTCCAATTGATGTCGTAATGACCATATTTGAATGCAAATTCATATTGAGTACCTAAATACCAGAACATTTTTCCTCATTTTTTTGTAAATATATATAATATAAGCATT
>VUJU01004955.1:0-15918 GCA_009835225.1 Aphis craccivora
GATCCACCATTCCGTCGCAGCGTTTCCTATATCATTTACACTATTCACAGTCTTTACGACAGTTCATTTGTCTACTGACTTACTCACGTGTCACGAGGCTCTGCGTTCATTATTATTCATTGACATTATTCATCATACATAGCGTTTTTATATCAATAATATAAGCCGTGAGCCTCTAGCTGTACATTATACGTTATACATTATACGCTGTATATTATCACATTTTATGTATAAAGATTACCCGGAACACGTTGGAAAATTATTGAAAATATTATATTTATTCAATTTATTAATTGTTTGAATATTTTTTTTTAAAAATGTCATCGATTGAAGACATTTTTGTCAATGGAATGTTGACACCTCAAATAGTTGTACCAATTATCGGTGATGGTGCCTGCCTTTTCCGTTCAATATCATTTCATTTGTTTAACACTCAAGAAAGATGTCAGGAGATCCGAAATAAAATTGTTTCGTATGTGTCTGATAATTGGAATAATTTTATTACTATGTCTTACAATTCAAATGGTGACAACTTTTCCACTGCTGAGGCTTATGTTCGTGAAATGGTCAATCCTACTGTCTACGGTGGTTATTGCGAATTGGTTGCAGCTGGAAATATTTTCCCATTTTTATTTCAAATTTATTATAATCATAATCTTTATGCTAAATTTGGTGTAGATACATTCCCAGTAAAAAGATTGCGTCTAACTGGAAATATTAATAGTGGTCATTTTGATGTTTATTTATCTATTCCTAATATTCATAATGTTGCAGTAAATTTAAATACTACTTCAGAGGGCGATTTATCTATTTTTAATAATGTTAGTGTCACAGAAAATAGTAATAAAAATAAAAATACAATTAATAAAAAAAGTAAGAAGCGTCGCCGTGCTAGATATACACATAAAACTCGAATCAACCAAGTTAAGAAAGCTATAACAAAGTACAAAGTAATCAAACACCAAGAAACTTTAGGGTTTCCGACTAAAATTAATTTACGCAAATGGAAAATTAAGAAATTATCTGGTCTAGCATATAATCCCACTATTGATTATAAAAATAACATTGGTACTATGAACCAAAAATGTAATTTTTGTAACGCTCTCAAGTGGAAAGGCGAAACTCTTGGTATGTGCTGTAATATAGGTAAAACACAACTCGATCCCTTACAGCCGCCCCCAGAACCATTACGCAGTTTACTTGAGGGAGACCATCCTGATCATGATCACTTCATTAATCGTACTAGGAAATATAATAGTTGTTTTCAAATGACTTCGTTTGGTGCTAAACAGATTGTTGAAGAAGGTTTTATGCCAACATTTAAAGTGCAAGGCCAAGTCTACCATTTGTACGGCAGTTTGATTCCAAATACTCAGGAAAACCCACAATTTTTACAAATATATTTTGTTGGCGAAGATGAAAAAGAAGTTCAACTTAGATGCTCTCTTTATCCAGAAGTTAAACAAGCATTAGTCAAACAGCTACAAAATATGCTGCATACTGAAAATAAGTATATTCGAGAGTTAAAAACCACAATAGATAATGCAAGTCAAAATAATACTAATTTTCAGGTGGTTATTCACGCTGATAGAAAACCTGCTAATGGACACAAAGGCTGTTATAATGCTGCAACATGTAATGAAGTAGCTTTAGTTATAGTTGGGCAGCAGTTTGAAAAACGTGATATTATTATTCAAAGCCACGATAATCGATTACAACGGATAAGTGAATTACACAGATCCTACGACGCACTTCAATACCCTCTAATGTTTTGTTATGGAGAAGATGGATACTCAATAGATATTTCTCAGAAGGATGCAACTACAAAATTAATTACAGATAAAACTGTATCTGCTGCCAATTTTTATTCATATAAAATTATGGTAAGGAAAGAACAAGATAATCATTTGCTTCGTTATGGTCCATTGTTCAACCAATATTTAGTAGATATGTACGCAAAAATAGAGACTGAAAGATTAAATTTCATTAGAAATCATCAAAATAAGCTTAGAGCAGATAAATATATTCATTTAAAAGATACCGTTGGAAGACAAGATGTTGACGCAGATCAACTTGGAAAATTAGTTGTATTGCCATCATCTTTTACAGGAGGCCCACGATATATGCATGAACGAGCCCAAGATGCACTGACGTACGTTCGACACTATGGCAGCTCAGATTTATTCGTAACTTTTACGTGTAATCCAAAATGGCAAGAAATCCAAGAAGCACTTTTACGAGGACAAAAACATTACCATCGCCCAGACATCATTGCAAGAGTATTTAATCGAAAAGTTAAGGAGTTAATAGATCTGTTGACAAAAGGAGATTTGTTTGGGAAAGTGAGGTGCCATATATATTCAGTTGAATGGCAGAAACGAGGCCTACCTCACGTACACATATTACTATGGTTGGAGAATCAAATTACATCAGATATGATAGATAAATTCGTGTGTGCTGAGATTCCGAATCCAGATGTAGATCCTTTACTGTACGAGATAGTAAAGGCTAACATGATACATGGACCATGTGGACTTTTGAACAAAAATTCTCCGTGCATGAAAGGAGGTGTTTGCAGCAAACGTTATCCAGTTACGCTCATTCAAGAAACTCAAAGAGGTGAAGATGGCTATCCAAAATATAGAAGGCGATCAACAAACAATGGTGGTTTCAAAGTGAGTATTAAGTCAATTGACTTAGATAACAGGTGGGTTGTTCCATATAACCCTGTGTTATTGCGTACTTTTAGTGCTCATATAAATGTAGAAATAACCAGTTCAATCAAGTCTATAAAATATGTATGCAAATATGTCACAAAAGGTAGTGATCACGCAGCGTTTGGTTTAGGAAAATCTGACCATACAGATGAAATAAAAATATATGAAAGTGGCAGGTTTATCAGTAGTTCCGAAGCAGCTTGGAAAATTTTAGGTTTTTATATACACGATAGGTATCCAGCTATTATTCATCTTGATGTTCACCTAGAAAATGGACAACGTGTCTACTTCACAGCAAATAATGTTGCCGAAAGAATAGAAAATCCACCAACAACAACTCTTCAGGCTTTTTTCCAGATATGTCAAACCGATAATTTTGCAAGAACATTGCTTTATCCACAAGTTGCTTCGTATTATGTGTGGAAAAATAAGAATTTTGTTAGACGTAAACAAGGCCAGAATGTCGAAGGTTGGCCAGGAGTTAAGAAAGATACAGCTTTGGGTAGAGTTTATACAATCCACCCAAACAATGTTGAATGTTACCATCTTCGTCTTCTTTACGTAAAAGGTCCAACATCGTATTCATTTTTGAAGATTGTGAACAATATCGAGTATCCGACATTCCAGGCCACATGTAAAGCACTTGGATTATTAGAAGATGACAATCAGTGGGATTTTGCTTTAGAAGAAGCAGCATTATGTCGTTCACCTAATAAAATGCGAGAACTTTTCAGTGTAATATTAATATTTTGCCATCCCTCAGATGCTTCAAGTCTTTGGACTAAGTATAAGGACGATTTTTCAGACGATATTCGGCGACAATATTATAGACAACACCTAGAAAATAATATAACAGACAGTGAACTTTATAATAAGTGTTTGCTATTAATTGAAGACTTTGTTTTGAATCTAGGTGGAAATAACTTAAAAGAATATGGTTTGCCAACTCCTACAAGATCTGGTGGACTTTTAGAAAATAGAGAATATTTAAAAGAAACAAGCTATGATTTAAATGCTTTACAGGAAATTGTTTTGCAGAATGAGCCCTCTTTGACTGAGGAACAGAGGTTTGTTTACAAACAAACTTTAAATAGTATCAAATTAAATTTAGGAAAATGTATATTTTTAGACGCTCCTGGCGGAACTGGTAAAACTCACTTAATCAATATACTTTTGGCTAAAGTAAGAAGCTCATATGGGATTGCAATTGCAGCTGCATCATCAGGAATTGCTGCTACGCTTTTACATGGAGGAAAAACTGCTCATTCTGCTTTCAAGTTGCCACTCAATCTGAACACCATCGAGATTCCAACGTGCAATATTAATAAACAATCTAATATGGCAAATGTTCTGAAAAAATGCAAGCTCATAGTTTGGGATGAAAGTCCAATGTCTCATAAGAAAGGCTTTGAAGCTTTAAACAACTGTCTGAAGGATCTAAGAAATTCAAATTTATTAATGGGAGGAGTCACAGTACTGCTAGCTGGAGACTTTCGACAAACTCTACCAATCGTACCCAGAGGAACTCGAGCTAATGAAATCGCAGCATGCATCAAGTCTTCATATTTGTGGCCTAAAATAGAAAAATTTTCTTTGACCAAAAATATGCGAGTACATTTAAAAGGAGACAAGACTGCTGAACAGTTTTCTGAGCTACTCTTAAAAATAGGAGAAGGAAAATATCCAGAATGTGAAGAAAAAATTACTTTGCCGACAGGATTAGGTACTGTTGTTAATACTTTACAAGAACTTACATACAAAATATATCCTGGCATCGAAAACCTCAAAGAAATATCAATAGACTGGTTATGTGAGAGGGCCATTTTGACATCAAAAAATGATATAGCAGGAGAAATAAACAAAATATTATTGGGCTCTTTTCAAGCAAAAAAAATGGAATACAGATCGGTGAATTCGGTGCTGGAAATAGATGATGCAGTTAATTATCCCGTAGAATTTCTCAATTCACTCAACCCTCCTGGATTCCCACCACATTTATTAACATTAAAAATTGGTACTCCTATAATGCTTCTAAGAAATCTTAGCCCACCAAAATTGTGCAATGGGACTCGTCTACGTATTACTGATCTTCAAAAAAATCTGATAGAAGCTCAAATTATGACTGGATTTGCAAAAGGTGAATCAGTTTTTATTCCTCGCATACCAATGATACCATCAGATTATCCATTCCAATTTAAGAGAATGCAGTTTCCTGTCAAAGTATGTTTTGCTATGACAATAAATAAATCACAAGGACAAACCTTGAAAATTGCAGGGATCGATGTAAGAGAAGATTGTTTTTCACATGGGCAATTTTATGTGGCATGCTCCAGAGTCAGTATGCCCACAAATTCAGTTATTTTGGCACCAACAAGAAAAACATCAAATGTAGTTTATAGAGAAATTTTGTAATAAGATTGTTGTCATACATTATTATTATTTATTATATACCTATTAAAATTATTATTATTATTTATTATATAACTATTAAAATTAATCGTCTGTCTTGGTCTGCGGCCGTCCGGTTAAAGTTGGGCTGTAGACATTTTTTATACTTAAACCCGGCAACGACGGGTAATTCAGCTAGTATTATATAATATCTAATTTGCGCGGCTGCGCCATTGTTTACACGCTACAGCTAGTGTGCAGTGTATTTTGCATTTCTGCTTAATGTATTTACTTATTACTCGTGATTTAGGACGTGGTACGTGGACACTTATGTTTTGCTTTTGTTTTTTTATTAAATTAGTATTTTAACTTAATAATTTATTTCATTAACAAAAATGACTTCATTATTCCTAAGAAGTAAGAAAATGATAAAACTTACTAATTCTAATCAGGAATTTAAGAAAAATAGCGGTGTTAATTACACAAACTCGGAAGATATGTTATTGTCTTATTTTATTTAAAACAATTTTACTAAATTACATATTATATTTTTCATTCCACATTTCAACATTATCACATTATTTTTCAATTTTTAATTTTGTTTAGAGTATACTATTATTGATGATTCTGAAATTAATTGCGTTAACAAAGTTCATTATTGGCTTAACAATAAACAAAATGCACCACCACAATGCACAGACGACATTATCATTATGAATACAGCAACAGTATTTGTACCATTATTAAAATCTACTGTGTCGAATGATTTACTTGAAATAATATCGGCTATAAGTGGTAATAAAGATTTCTTAATATTTTAATAATAATTTTTATTTATTTATTTGATTATTTAAATTTTATTAGAATCCAGTAGTTCTGAATTTGATGATACTGACAAAGATGTAGATTGGGTCCAACCAAAGAAGTCATCTCCATCAATAATACCACCTTCAAATGATGATATTATGTATGATGCTATTTGTATTGATATATTAACTTGAAATGTTGAAAATGAAAAAAACCCTAATATTGCTAGTATCCAAAATAATATTGAACTTTGTGAAAGTGATACAGCAGCTTTAACTATTAAACAAAAAAAAAATAGTTACACGTAAAAGAATTAAATGTGTTGATCAATGGAAAAGAAATGTTAGAAAAGTCAAAAGGAATTCAGGTCAATTTTATACTACTAGTACAGGGCGTAATTTTAATAAAAAACAACTACAACCACCATGTACTGATAAATGTAAGTATAAATGTACTATACATTTTACAAACACTATGAGGGACAAATTGTTAGAATTATTTTGGCTAATGGCAGATGTTTCTAAGCAAAGAGCTTTTATAGTAAAATGTACAACTGTTGTAATGCCTAAATACAAATATCAAAAAGAAGGATCAACTCGTTTATCCAATAGCAGTTTTTTTTTGCCTATTGATGATGTAAATAAAAGAGTATGTAAAAAGTTTTTTATGGCAACCTTAAATATTGGAGACAGATTTGTAAGAACAGCATTGTTAAAAGGAGGTAGAACTACTAATTTTGTAGAGGGTGATATGAAAGGAAAACATGGAAACAACAAAAAGTTAGATCCAGAAATAGTAAATCAAATTTGTGATCATATTAATTCATTTTCACGCATTGAATCACATTATTTGAGAAATCAAACATCTATTGATGGATCACTTACTATTGCTGAGATGTGGAGATTGTTTGATGCAAAATGTCAAGCTAATAAAGTTTCATCTTGTAAATTTTCTACATATTCATGTATTTTCAATACTAAATTTAATATTGGATTTTTTATTTCTAAAAAGGACCAGTGTGGATTTTGTGAAAAAATTAATAATAGTAATGACTGTGAAAAGGTTGAACTAGAAAATTTTTTATTGCATAAATAAGAAATTGAATTATCCAGATTTGAAAAAAATAATGATAAAGAGCTAGCATTAAAGAACAAAAATAGTACCATGGTAGCATGTTATTATCTTCAAAGTGTTTTAACAACACCATCAGCCAAAGTATCAAATTTTTACTACTCAAGAAAATTTGCCACTTATAACTTAACAGTTTATAATATGGGGGAGGTGGAGGCCAACTGCTACTTGTGGAATGAAGATCAAGCTAAAAGAAGAGCAAATGAAATAAGTACCTGTATTTAAAAGTTTTTAACTGAATTTTGTACCAATAAACACCATATTTTACTCAGATAATTGTTGTGGACAGCAAAAGAACAAATTTATGATAAGTCTTTATTTATATGCAGTTACTCATTTGAACATACCATCTATAACTCATATATACCTCAATGTTGGCCATACTCAGAACGAAGGGGACAATATTCATTCTGTTATTGAAAAACAAAAAAGTAGATTACTAAGAGGCGGTTCAATATTTAGTCCTCAACAATGGACTACAGTTATTCAATCTGCTAAAAAAACTGGTAAGCCATTTAAAGTTAATGAGTTAATTTACAAAGACTTTTTTGATTTTAAAAATATGAGTACCTAAGAGTATTGGAAACAACTTTAACACAAATACAAATGGACAAAAAGTTACTTGGAATGACATTAAAATTATAAAAGTATCTAAAGATTTACCAGATAGAATACAATACAAAACATCCTATGATCAAAATGATTTTTTGGAAACTATTGTTTCAAGAAAAACAAGAAAGTCTAAACAAAATAATATTGAATTGGAACTAAGTCCTTTGTATCAAACGCCACCTGGTATATCTAAAGAAAAAAAAAAAGATCTTGTTAATTTATGTGATGCTAAATTCATACCAGATACATATCATTATTTTTTTAAGCAGTTGAACACAATTTCAAATACATCACCTGTAACTACTGATGATGAAGATTTTAATTTTTTTTTTAAATAAAATAATAAGTATTATGTTGAATATATTTTTTCATTACCTATATAACATAATTTTTATAATCAAGACTTTAAAATTAGGTAACTGTTACCGGGTAATTTTTTATTTTTTATTTTATTTTAGTTTATGTTGTACAATTTGAAGTATAAAGATTATTAATACTTTTTTATGATATTATTATAATAATAAACATAACATCATTATAAGGTTATATTTTGTTGGTTGTATTTTGTGAGCATCTAATTGATTTTATTTATTTATTCATTTTAAAAGTAATAAGGCAAAACATTAAGTGTAACTAGGTTCCATTTTTATGCATAAAGTTGGAACTCAACATTATAATATGTAACCTTACCTAAAGCGTAGTTTACACGATGCTAGTTTACTAGCGACTAGTAACCTAGTTCACTATCTGATAGTAAAAAAGCATTGTCTAGTTGAGCGTGCTAGTAAACTAGCAAACTATTTTGATACTAAACTAGTTTGCGAGTTAAGTTAAAATATTTCAACTTTACTAGCAAACAAGCACGCTATTTTATCCAATGCGAGTAAAAATAGTATCATGTAATTGGGAAATAGTTGTTTATTTTGAACTAGTAGCTTGTATTTCCCCGGTAGTGTGTGTGAAAACAACAGCAGTGAGTTTGTGAAAACACTAAAAACGATACGTCGATACCGAATATTCATTATTCAGATATTATAATAAGTTTTAATTATTTATTGTTTCTGTTAATTTTCTTGTTGAATATATCATAAACAAATTAATGATGAGTCAAGTGAAGTGGAACAATGATGATATTTTCCAATTTCTCGATGTATACGAACAATATCCAATATTATGGAACATTAAACATAAAGATTATTTAAATAGAAACTTAAAAATCAGTAACTTTGAAAAACTTAAAAATAATTTAAGTAGTATCGGACTTGTTGTGGACAGTGATCAATTGCGTCTTAAAATTAAATCGATTCGTGACGTATACAGACAGGAAATCGCAAAAATCAATAGGAGTAAAAAAAGTGGAGCTGGTACTGATTCTTTATATAAACCAAAACTTATTTGGTTTAATCGAGCCAATACCTTTTTGAATGAAGTTACCTCAACACGTGAATCGTCGTCAAATTTGGTAAGTTTTATTTTTATTATACATTTTACTATACATTTTTCGTTAATTTTTATCCATCTTGTATATATGGTATTTAATTACTAAATTAATAATGTTTTTCCCAAACTGAGTGGTTATACTTGACTCTAAAATTGTAGCAATCTGATGTAAGCATATTGTAATAATTAGCATATTTTTTAATATACTTTGATTAGATCAGAATTTTAAAATTAAAATAAATATAGAAAATATAGTATAATAAATATATAGTATATATTTAACTCAAAAATGAAGAACTTACAAATATTTTATTTATATAATATTTATTATTAGGTAAGTATATTATAGACTTGCCAAGTAATGAATACAATTAAATTAAATTATTAATATGTTTTAAATATTCGCAAATTAATGTATAAAATTAATTTTCATGATTAATCTGTTATCCCACATTTTTGCCACTGCCATGGAACGGAACCCTCGTTGAAAAAAAAGTCTGTGTATTTTTTTCTTATGCTCTCAGCATCTTGTTTATAATTGTTGCTTCCTAATTGCGATGTTGATGCCAATCCACTTGTAAAATCACGCCACAACCCTGAAGTAACTACGCCAGTGTTTAAATCTTCGGTGTCTACTGCATTAGATGGAAAATATGCATTTGAATTTGTCATCCGTATCCAATTATGTAGAGCACAAGCACTCCAAATAACTTTGTCCACGGTTGATGGTTGTAATTCTATTGGTCTTAAAAATACTCTAAATCGCCAAACTAATATTCCGAAAGCATTTTCGACTACGCGCCTGGCCCTTGATAACCTATAATTAAAAATTACTTCCTCATTGGATAATTTACGTTTGCTATAAGGTTTCATTAACTTTATTCTCAAAGGAAAAGCATCATCTCCTATTATCACATGTTCGTCAGGAAAACCTAGGGTATCATTTTCCATGGCTATATTTAATGTCGAGTCTCTAAATATGGCACTGTCACTTGCACGGCCATTTCCACCAATGTCTAAATAGCGGAAACAATAATTTGCATCTACCAGGGCAAATAAAATAACACTGAAGGTGCCTTTGTAATTGTAAAACGCTGAGCCGTTATTTATAGGTTTTTTAATTTGAACATGTTTTCCGTCAATTGATCCACAACACTTGGGGAAATTCCATCGTCTATCATATAATTCAGCAATTTTTGCCCATTCATCATTAGTGGTAGGTACCTACATAGAAATAAAAATACAATATAGTAAACATTGTGTTTATATAATTAAATATTTCAAGTATATTATACAGAATGTATAATAAGGATTTTCAATTATATTTATAATAATATTAATAACTATTTAATATTTTTATTGATTTTATTTTTGGAGTAGTAAAAGTGCTTCAATAATAAAAACCCAAACAATGTTTAAAAAAGGTGGTTTCTGGTAGCAAAGTAAATCTAAATTGTACTTTGGGGGAGGGCCCCCCCCCATCAAAACTAAAAAATTGTCAGTAGTTTTAAAATTATATAATTATGTTTTTTTGTTAGTTTTTTTTAAAATTATTTATTTATTATTTCAAAATTTCCCAATACAGACACTGAATAATCCTAACAATGGAAATTATGAAGAGCCTCAAAAACAGACTGATTCAACTGAGGTAAATGAATTACAAGAGACTACTTTTAATTCTTCGAGTAGTACGAATTTTTGTGGAGAACTTTCTTCTGAACAAGAAAAATCGCCGGAGAAAATGAAACCACCAAAATTTACACCACGTAAGAAGAAACGTTCTGATGAACCTCTTCTCGAAAATGCATTAGCTAGTTTGGATGAAATGGCTGGGAAAATAAAAAATGAAGACGCTTGTGATAAATTTGGAAAATATGTCTCTTCACAGTTACGCGAACTACCATTACGTCAAAGAATTCTCTTACAGCAGGAGATACAAACTGCTATTACTAATTCAATTCTACGCAATATTTCATCAGATGATAATCCAACACGGTTAATTCAACATCCATTTACATCACCAAATACAATTGTAACTTCAAACTCATCGAACATTTCTGAAGAAAGTCAAGCGGCTTCAACACATTCCGATTATAGTTCAACTGATGAAACAATCGATGTTATTAAAAAAGCTATGGAAAATACATTCGACGATTTTGTATTTGATTAAATCAAATATAGGTATAATAGATCGTACAACTGTATTCAATTCCTAATAATTTTTTATAATTTTACAATTAATATTATAATATTTTTTTCAGTGTACTTAATAATAAACACAATAATAATATCTGATTTAATATAATCTAATAATTACCTAACATTGCTTTGATACTATTGATTTACAATTTAATTATGTTTTACTAACCTTTAAATATGATTTAAGAGCTTCTGTTATCGCATCAAGAACTTCGGGCAAAAATTTTGAAATTGTACATGCTGGTACTCTGAACAAATATTGTAAAGACTTGAATGAATCTCCCGTTGCTAAAAAACGTAATTTTATCTCAAGTTTTAACTTGGCCGGTAGTGCCATTCGCATATTTGTATCTTGCTTTTGTATCATGCTTTTAGTGAGACACAAACGATTTTCAAAGTTGTCTGTACTCATTCGCATTATGTTTCTATATGACAGTTGATCATCCACCGCCAACTCCTTAAGTAAGGTAGAAGAAGCTCCTAAATAATGTCTGTTAGAAATCCATTTTTTTACCCACAATCTCTTCTTAGTTTTTTTTCTTCTTTCAAGTTCAATTTTTATTGCGGTTCTCGGAAAATGTATACACGCCAAAACAAATTTGTTGTCCATGGCATAAACACAAATATATCACAAACTTATTATAGATGAAAAAACAAATTAAATCAAACAGCAGTGGGTACTTCACGATGACCAGTCATGAGGCTGTACTGACTACTGGTACTAGTGGTACTTTAACTACTAGTAACTACTAGTATTTGAATATCGTGTATATGAAATAACTATTTTACTATATACTAGTGAGATAGTAAGATAGTATGGTGTTTCACTAGTCGCTAGTAAACTAGCATCGTGTAAACTACGCTTAATGCAAGACTGACTGAAATCGAAATGTGGCATTATTATGAATCAATGCCACAAAATAAGACTGCCATATTAGTGTTTATGGCTTATATTCATTTAAAAGCTTAATGTAATACTGCACTATATCAAAATGTGGCACTATTGTATAATGAAATATAATTTAAAACCGTCATAAAGTTAAATTCTATTAATAGCAATAAGATATTATTATCGTAATCTGCACTAGTTCAAAGTACAGATAACAATGTTAAATATAAGGTTTTAATCATTGAAATAACTTAAAAATTACGTTCTCAATTAAAATTAGAAACTTAAAAATGATTTTTCTCAAAACAACAAATCTAAAGAAGAGGCGGTCTTGCTCCAAGGGTGCGATATATTGTTACATTAAAATAGTTAATAATAAAACCTTTCTCTTTTTTTAGCAAATTTAATTCATTATTTTTGGAATCATTGGTATTGTTGACACAATAAGGACCTTCTGATGAAATCCCCTAAAAGTATATTAGTGTGTATTATTTATTGGTTAAAACTAGGTAACTAAAATGTTGTATAATATTTATTACTGTAGGTATATTGACCATTGCATGTGTTTTTAATAAAGTCGAATGTGATGTTGGAATAGCGCCCACGCGCAATTTTGGTATCTTCAAACAAATCTATGAAGTATAAATATAATTATAAATAAAATAAATAATAATATTTATAATTATAAATATAATTTATGCATTATACTTACTGAGTATTTATTTACTCCAGAGCCTGAGACCCACTCGGTAATAATGTCTTCAGGTTTAAAATGCTTTTTACAAACCCTAGAATTATTTTTTAAATTTATACCCAATGATCTTTCCCATAATTGCAACGCATTTTTGGATACACCAAAAGTACTGCATTTGTCGTTTTTGGTACAAAGAGGAATACAACAATTCTTATTCATTTAAAAAAAAATATATTTAAAAAGGGTTATTATTTAATAGCAAATCAACGGAATTACAACGATGATTTTACGATTATATAGTGTAGGTATCTTAAACACAAGTACCTACACAATATATTATATTATATTTATAAGATATAATATATTATAATATAATATATTATAATATAATATAACAAAAAATTTTCGTAATAGTTCGTCACGAAAAGCGCGGAGTAACATCAATGATAATATAATACAAAATAATTCCGATAGTATCGCTAGTGATTAGTTGGAACAGCTGATTTGTTCAGAAGATTTGGGCTTAAAGATACGCAATTGTAAACATCGGCCGACTCCCAACCTGTATATCTTTAATCGTGCTCCAAATTATCCATTGTCAAATCTAAACTACGGTCAACAATGTCACAAGAACGATTAGAATCACTTTTATTTTTATTTGTTGAACAAGAAATGACCAAATCAGTAGATTTCAATAACGTTATTGAAGAGTTTAAAGTTTTGAGTCCTATATAAAGAAGATTACCATTATAATATTGTTATTCTTTATGTTCACTGTTTATTATTAAATCTTAGAATAATTAAAAGTTTTTATTTTATGTTTAAAACTGACATCATCAGTAAATGGAGAACCAGGTATTTTTACTGAGGTTATGGAAACTTTAAAAACTTTAAAAACAGAAGACAAGCATTGCAATTTATGTATGGATGCTATGGCATTGCGTAAACAAATTTTATGGAGTGATAAATTTAACAAATTCATTGGTTATTGTGATTTTGGAGGGGAGGTACAATTAGAAGGGTTGGATGTTCCTGCTACAGAAGCATTAGTTTTTATGTTAGTAAGCCTAAATTTGAAATGAAAGTTACCAATTGCTTACATATTACAAAATAAAATAAGTGCAATCACCCAAGCTGAGCTTGTCAAGACCATATTGAACCATACTCATCAAGCTGGTCTCACTGTTTGGGGAATCACTTGCGATGGAGCGTACACAAATTCTGCGATGATGAAAATATTAGGTTGTAAAACAGGAAACAATTATAATGATGTTGGTTTCCTCATCCTGTAAATAATGATAAAATATATTTTATTCCTGATGCCTGCCATAATCTTAAACTTGCCCGAAATACATTAGGAAATTGTAGAGTATTAAAATCTGATTTAGGCTAACCTAGGTATAAAATAATAATGGAAGTAGAAAAGATGTTATTAATTTTAACTGACAATTTAAAAACCCTTAATATTTCTAAGTTAGATGAAAAAATTATACATTATTGTAATAATACATTTTCTTTAGATCAAACTATATTTAAAGAATTAGAATGCACTAATATAAGTATTTTGGAAAGACCACATAAAATAATTATTAATTACTCTATTAACAAAAAAGTACCTGAGTGTTAGGCTTAAATCATTAGGAAAAACAATATCAAACACTTTTGCAGTTAGTAAACGTCATAAACTGACAAAATTGATTTTATTTTCTAATCAGTGATCAATTTTTGTAATTATTAAAATATACTTATATAAAACTGTTGTCTTTTTATTTTTTAATTTTTATTTCATTGTCATTACTCATTACATTCATATTTACTCATTATTCGATTTACACTTATATTTTTATACTTTTAAGAAACTGTACTGAAAATTTACAATGTAAAATGAATTTAACTTAACTGGTTATGACCGTCAACCAAACAATTTTATACGAGTAGTTTTTTAAATTTAAGAGGCCGTCCTGGTAACAAAAATCCAACCGTAAAAACATGTTTTTGTACTTCGAACGTTTCTCAGCCCTCGTTAGTCGTAGAAACATGATTTTTTCACCTAAATAAGCTTGAGAAGTTCTTCTAGAAAATTACGTTCCAGATTTTTAAATTTTTTTTCAAACCTATTATATTTGCATTTGAAATTTTCAAAATTTTTAAAATTTTTTAAAAATCATATAAAATAGACAAAAAAAGATATCAAAAATCTGGAACGTAATTGTCTAGAAAAACTACTCAAGTTTATTTTGGTGAAGAAATCATGTTTCTACGACTAACGAGGGCTGAGAAACGTTCGCAGAACGAAAACATGTTTTTAGTAAAAAGATTATGAATTTATTAAATTAAACAGCCGTCCCGTGCTGATCTACGATTATAGCGGCAGCGTTCTAAAACGGTACTCATACCCCCACACCGCGTGCATAAGCAGCAATACCTCACCATAGGCCATACCAGTTGTTATCGCAGCCGCGCACGGTTTATAATTAACCAATTCGCCGAAACGAAATAATATAATGATAATATCCGCGATGAATAATATAATTTACGATTTTATAATAATTCGAATTTCTTAGCTAGTATTTCATTGTATTTTACACATAATGAAACCACATAATATCGTAGTTGCCCAAACTCAGCTAGAAAACGTACGATCTAAACAATTTTTTTTTCAAATTGTTGACAATTATTCGATTGAATTAGTGGTTACATTTTCTAGATGACAATTTTTTAATTAAAATCATTAATCAGCAGGGGCGCCGAAATATAAAAATATATGTAGGGCAAATCATAATTGACAATCCACCCACCCACCTTACCTAAATACTTATTTGGTAAGTTAATTATCTTAATTGCATTCAATAAGGCAGTTATAATATAGATATATCCTTAATACGTTCATAAAACTGTGTTATGCGTATAACAAGCAAAAATCCATAATTTTGATACCCACTTTAGAATCATACAAATGAACTATTACTAATAAGAAATATATAGTACTTACTGAAATTTACAGAGGTATAAAGGTATTTATAAAAAATGTGTGTATTTTT
>VUJU01004956.1:0-15914 GCA_009835225.1 Aphis craccivora
ATTTTTTTATCGACACTTTAAAAAAAATTTCTCAAAAAAATCGAAAATTTCAGTGGTCTATAAATAACTCAAAAAATGTCAAAATTTTTTGAAAATTTCACTATATATAGATAACACTGACATTAACATTTGGTGAAAATTTCAAGTATTTAGAGTGATTATTTTTTGAATTACAACCATAAAAAAAATCGATTTGGTCGAAAACTGGTTTTGCGTAAAAATTCCCGTTTTTCCGTAATTTTTTTTTTTTGTTTTTCTCGATTTTTTTGAAAACTATTGGAAAATGTTAACTTTTGACCTGTATAATGCACCAAGGATATTCACTTTTACATCGGAAACCACCCCCATAGTTTGAAATTGGAGCATTATTTCGACTAGTTATGCTGTATACAGACACAAAAAAAAAAAACAAAAAACACACATCACTGTAAAATCAATACACTCTTCACTTCGTTCAGAATCTAAAATAGATCCTAAATAAATAAAATAATTATTACGCATTAGAAAAATGTGTGTGTTAAAATTTGAATTCATTAATATAATGTCCTTCAATACCTGCAGTGTAGACTGTAGTGCACCGTATTATACAATAATGTGAAAAAGTTTCGAGTCTCTACAATATTTTTTAGATTACAAGTTAAGACACAATAACCAAAACAAAGATTCAGTTAAATTTGTTTTTTTTTTATTCAATTTTTTAAATTTTGAAATTAATGCAAAATAAATATAAAAATAATTTATTGTAGGTAATAAGGGCTATGTATTTAATATTTTCTATACTTTTAAATTACTATGAAAACAGCTATTAGAGTTCAAAGCTTTTTGTTAGAGAAACTAAATTTAAATTAACATAAATTGAGAAAACAATGTCTATAGATAACTTCAAAAGAGGCAAAATATTTTAAAAATATATCATGCTTAGAAAAGACTAGTATAAATATTTGGTGAAAATTTCAAGTCCCTATGATTATTCTTTTTCAATTACAAAAAAAAGTTATCATAATAATGAAAACTATACACATCCTGTTAAGTCGAATTTGGCCTTATAAAAGTAAATAGTTTAAATAGGTAGTTAATTTTTAAAACAATGAAGTTCCATAATCTCGGAGAAGATTGAATCAATAAGTTGATGACATAATTATTCTAAACAAAAATGTTTTTATTTTTAATTTTTCTTATTGGTTATGTTGGTACTAGTCTGATTTATTGAATCATTTTGTATACGTTTTCTACAATCTATAAGATACGCTACGCAACTGCACTGTGTGAAACAAAGCTTAGTCATCGACTATAGACTGCAATATTATAATGATATTAAACATTTTTATTTTATTTATTATGTTTGGAAAAAATAATTAATTTTAAAATTATAGATATAAGGTTTAACATTATAGACTATGTCCTGTCATTGTAATAATGTTATTGTTCTCGGTTCAAACTGTATTTAAAATTTAAAAATAAGATATGGTATTATGGTTAAAATAGTATGTGAAAGTGATTTTGATACCGTAGCGGTCGTCGACACCGTTATAATGCCGTGCTAAAATTCGACGACGTTACTTATCTCTACACTTAATATATTAAAATATCACTATAGACTATAGTCAATATTATATCATGCTCAGTAAAATCGCTTTTTACACGATATACACATCCACTTCTCTTGAAATATGCCGGTAATGCGTTACCCGAATAATAATAATGCAATCTACACTATACATTACTTTTTTATTCGCAACTTACTCAAATATGTACCAACGAGTTAAGTTACAATTGAAAAATGGTAATTGAAAAAAAGTTGTTTTGCGTTAACAATTTATTATATTCTATTATATTATCCTATGGGATATAATAGGAAATAAAAAAGAAATATTTAATGTTTTCTTTTTTAAAAATTTAAAAATATAGGTGCATGAGTAAATATAGCAATAACTAGTATAAAAATTAAATGTTCAAACAATATTATAATATATATAGTTAGTTAAATCGTTATTAAACAATTGTAAAATACATTTTAGATTTTCATGTAATGATTATAATATTATAGTTTTCTTTACATGATATAATTTTCAAATATTTTAATTCTTTTTAAGCTATTTTTAAACAAGTTAAATTTTCGATTTTGCTTTTATAAAAGTTGATAAGATTTATGAATGGATAAAAATGCTTTAAAATAAATAATAATATGTTCTTAATAAGTTAGTTGTTCACTTCTCAACTATAAAAACATCAACAATTTTAAGTCACAATATCATTTATAAGCAGTACATGACATTTTAAAATTTTTAGAAATTAAAAATTATTTTGTGGGTGGAAAAAATCTCTGCCAGAAAGTCAGATTAATTTTTTGTGATCATTAGAATTTTTATAACCATAGGATATCTATATTTTCTTTCTGAACGATTTTTGTGTTTTCTTGTAATTTAAAAATGAATAACTGCCGATACAGAAATTTTCAATTTATGTTTATATTATCATTTTCTGTACATGGTATAATTTTCAAAATATTTTGACTCATTTATAGGTATAAGACAATATTGATTTTGATTTTTGATTTTTTTTTTTTATATAAATGTCGATAAACTACTATTAACTAGGTTTAATTTCTAGAAAAATTAATACTAGATCCCTCATAAGTTATTCTGATATTTGTATAAAATTATTAAAAATACATATGCACAATTTTATTTTATATACGTTTGAAGTTCACATTTTACAAAATTACAAAAATGTATAAATTACAAGTATTTTGTTGAAATTTTTTTTATAAAATCTTAAATTGTTCTACTAAAGTTAAATTTATATAAAAACTTTCTTATAAGTAGTGCATACTGGAATTAAATAATCTAAAATTTACAAATACAAATAATTGTTATATGTATATTTTATATTTCAAATTTGGACGAAATTACGTATTTTAGCGATGATTAACGATGTTAATTATTTTGTTATAATTCAAAAATATTATTCGTGGGTCTTAAAACTTTTATGCATATTATAAATTTCACTAAACGCAATGGAATTTTCAAAATATGTAAATTAATTTTAAAATATTATATTTTTATACCATGAATCTATTAATTTTGATTCACGATATTAGTTACTATAAAGTATTATTAACTCATAAGTTAGTGGAAATAATATGATATTAATTTATATTATTATAATAATTAATACTATTAATTTGATTAAAATTTTTGGAAAAAAAATAATTAAACCTACGTATAATATCAAAAGTAAAAAAGTACATTAATAGTTATATCATAAAACAAAATTAATTATATCTATTTATTAATATAGGTTTACAGAATATCTCTGCCCAGAATTGTTTTTATTTTTTTTTTTTTTGCTTATGAAGAAATTCAAGTTATAACCACAATTGTTGAGTTAGACAAATCTTCATTATTTTTGGGATTACTGTGAGTTATTTTTTTTTTTGAGCTTCATATAAATAAATTATTATTGTTTTTATTTACAAAGGTTTTTAAAGGAAATTCGTCCTAATTGACAATCTTTTGAATTCAATATTTCTGTTACCAACTCACATTTTTGTGTCGGCATAACAATTTATTTGTTTTTTATAAATTTATTGACATCCGAGTTATATTTTTGGCACAGCTATGTTAATATTTATCAGATGAAAAATACCGAATTTTTGTATCTATCAGTTATTGAATTACAGATTTGAATAACTTAAGTATAAATAAGATAATAGAATTATAATATCTTGTGTGTATGGAGGTCTGATTACGAGTATATAGTATCAGACAGTAATACCTTTATGGCTCTACGCTTTTATAAAATAAGTTAAATTATGACGCTAAGTCACACATCATGCATAGTCACTTAGAATCTGGTAACCTGTATAACTGCACAAGCATAATATATTAAGAAGATGCCACCCGCATGTGTTGTCTCCGTCTTACAAACCTATATCATGAAAAATTTTCGTTCAGTAGAATCAATTTTATGTGCTTAGCTTAAATATTAGAGTAAAAAGATGTATTATCGAACTTAAGGTATAAGAACATTATCTGTATTATCTTGTTGGTTTTTTGATACTTGAATTTCTCAGTAAATTATAAGCATTTTTAAATAAGAATATTTTACATACTCATAACTTGATTAAAAATTTAAATTCGTTTATCACCGATATGAAAACACAGATCATTAGTACCATATAAAGTTCCCTTTACAATTTCAAACAGGATTTTCCTTTCAAAAATTAAGAGACTTACGATGAGAGTTCATCGGATTTGCTAGTTATTTGAGTATGTTCCATACTTAACAATTGGTCTTTAAAAGGTAGTGTTATTTTTAAATCCCTTTATATAAATCGAGATACTAATAATTTCGCTAATCTGAAGAAATATTTAATTCTAATATGTGTATTCTAATTTCTTGCTTCTACTTTTTTTGCGTTTCAATCGTTTCATTTGTTTTGTTAGAATTGTCCATAGGTGCTTGAATTTTTCCACTCCGTCGAGATTATATTAACCTATTTTAAGGAAGGACTGCATGTTGTATTATTCGGTATTCCTCTTTTACATCCATAATTTTGTCTTCATCTTATTGACGAGTTAACTTGTTTTTGATTATGCATTTTTTCATGAATCTGTTATCAGTATTAGTTTATCTTTCTACACCAGAAGTTCTTTGTGAATTCATGATGTAAATCTAATACTAATTTATCTTATAACTTTTTCCCAGTGCATTATTAAACAATATAGGAAAATATAATACAATTACAATATAAACTTACACTCATATTCTGGTAGAATAATAATGGTTTACTAAACCACAGAAACAAATTAATTATATTATTAAACAAAAGGGTTTGAACAAATTCCTTAAATTTTAGTTAACAATACACAAAAATTTTATCTTGTAATTTTTTTCTTGGAAGATTTTTTTTTATCGTGTTTTTTTATGCTTATATTATAATAAGTAACTATTAAGAATCCCAGTTATTATAAAATTTTCTAAAAAGTATTTACTTTTGACCCACAAAGTATCAACGATATTCACTGTTCTACCAGAAAAGATATTTTAATTGAATTTTGAAGCGATTTTTCTACTAAATAACGTGTCTCTATTTAAAAAAAAAAAAAAAAAAAACAACACATTGTTAAATTAATAAATTTATCGTTTTACTAAGGGTCTAAATTAATGTGAAAAAAAAATGTTACATAAGCTACAGTAAATAGATGATTTTTTTTTTTAATTACTATTATTAAAATCTGTAGAGTTATCACTGAGTATAATACAAAGACTATATCCCAGGTCCTACAATGTTACGATTGTATAAAATAATAATGCAAAGGACCCACAAAATTAGCATTTATAATTTATGTTATGAATAAAAAGTATATTTTAAAAAAGCTATACACTAAATCGCAGTGGACAAAAAAACTAATGGTTAATTTTTGATAAGATTTAACTTTAATGTGTAATCTTAATTTTTTTACGTATTATTATATTGTAATCATAGTTATTTAGTAAGTATTTATGAATATTTTTTATATAAATTTAGATATTATAAATTTTGATATTGTGCAAAATCATTTAAATTTTGAAGTAATCAATTAATAATTTTCAATAAGGGTGTATCTGAATATTTTATTATTGTTGTATGAAATGTAATAATAATGATTTATATCTATTCCTGTTTAAATTTATATTAATAAATTAATATATGTTATTAGTTATTAGTAATTAGTTACTAGTATTACTAACTATTTAGTATTTACTAATCTTCTATATTTCTGCAATAACTTTAAAATGCTGCAATAATGATATTGTAGTATCTACTATTTAATATATCATTATGATTTTCCTTACCAGTAAACATGAATATGGTTCTGTTCAATTGAAATATCTGAGACTCGGATGTCCAGTAAGAAAAAAAATGTTTATTCTTGTACTTGTTTTGCTCAAAACAAAATAGATTGAAAATCTATAACAAACAAATCAGCATATTAATACAATAGTACAATAATAATAATATAATACAAGCATATAATACATATTTTATTATATTTTATAATTTATGGGTAGGACGGTTGGTATACATATTATAGTATTGATAGATAAATATATATATTTTTTTGAAATCAAATGAGTATGTAACTTTTATAATGAATTTTAGTTCAATTCAAAATTTAAACCACCCATTTAAAATTGAATAAAATAAAAGAAATTCTGTTTTTTAAGAGTTCATCACAGAGTTTTTTTTATCTATATTTTAAGTTTCATATAAATTCGCTCGAAAAAAAATGTTTTCTTGTATAATATTTGTTTAATGTTTATATTTTGTTGATAAATAATAAATATCATATTTTCAAATCTTTGATCATTATTTTTTGGAGTTGTGACTAAATTATTAAAATTAATTTCATGGTTTGAAAAAATCTGAAAATGTGTAACCCCTAGCAATCACCACTTTTCCGGAAAATATATTAAATATCTTTAAAACACTTTATTTTTTTTTAAGAGCATTACAAACAAGATGATAGTCATATGGTTTAAAAACCACTGTATTAATTAATTTATCAAACTTAATTGTAAAGTACAGTAGACAATATAAAATGTACAGTTAGCTTTACGTATATATACGACCGAGGAATAGAGTACTTACTACTTATGTTGTATTAGCAATAATGTAAAAACACCAAATTAATACTTAAAGAAAATAATAATAATTTGTTAGGTAATTAAATACATATTTATATATAGGTGTTAAATGGTGACATCTAACGCCCGTTCAAGATGTTTTTGTTTACTTATACATCTTATAATTAATAAGAATACCTAGTGGATTGTACCTATTGTGTTATCGATTAAATAAATATCGGTAAACGACACTAATTGTCTTTGTCTCTTGATTGTACCTACTTCTAATAACTTCAGGTATGGCATTTTGTTTTTATTTTTCTATTTATATTTTATTTGCAATAACATAGCAAGAATAATAACATCCTCGTCATGCCCATTGTTAATTTATCGTATAGATAAAACGTATTTTTTTTTTTTTTTATTTAATTTTATGTCAACTATAAACAATCTAGAACCTATGCTAAAGGTTTGGAAATGAAAATAAGTATAGCTTACAATAACACGTATCTACCTACTTCAAATAATTTATTTAAAAAAATGTATTTGTGTGTTCAATTTATTTTTAGGTATAGTGTTAGTAATATAATATATTGTATGTAGTATTGGTGGTGTAAAGTTTTCCTCCTGACCAAATTATTATAACATAAATTATATGTGTACAAATGCAAAAAAACTTTACAATAAATTTTGCATTGATAATTATTTAAACATAGTAGGTAAACATAGTTTTTTGTTTTTGATCTATAATACATGGATATTATTTATCTTTATTTTTCTATTATACATTTTTCAGTAGTAGCATTAAAAAACCAATGTGTTTTAGTGATGCTATAATATGTTACTATGTACCTATTTATGTAAATACCTAATATGTTAAATTAAAGTAAATTTCACTGAAACATATTGTGTATATTTATTTAAAAACTAAATCCATTAAACTAAAATACAATTTTTTTGATGATAAAATATATTATGTATGATGATAAATAATATTATAATATTTAATTATTATATAATTGAATTTAATATTAACATTATAAGTTCCATCAGTTTACATACAGTGTTAATTTATACTTTATTATACTATATTATTGATAAATTAGTTGGACATTTTGACGGATGAAATTATATGTGTAAAGTTTGTGTAATTAACATGATTGATTAAGCTATTTACTTTATAGTACTACAATTTCCGAATCCGTCAAATTAACTGTCTAAACAAGATCAGTGTACATCTTTATTGGATTAGTATTAAGTAATCAGTGGTGAATTCTCCGGACATGCCCATGCGCCGCATGCTTAAGAATAATAACATAATTTGTAAAACTACAAAACTTATTTTGTCATCAATACATATTACATATTACGTATTTAAAAAAACCATAATGTTATGTGTATATGGCGAAATTTATATCTATTTCTGTTGTATTTATCTGTGCATAGATAAACATGTTTATCTCGATCTTAACATTTGTTCCATGCTCATGATTTTACACTTCGCCAATGATTTATATAATTTATGTGTACTTGTGTATAAAGTTTTATTAATTTTTATATTTACTAATAAATATTAATTTGTGTACTATTTATTTAATTATAAATTAAATAAACTATAATACATTATGATAAATAAGCATGCTCGTACTTTGGAGTCAGCATTCGCCACTGAAAGTAATTTAAAGATTCACCATTAACGTATATAAATGACCTAACCAAGTATTTGATGCAATTTTATTATAATTTTTTTTTTTTTTGAATCAAATTAAATAAAGTAACATAATTGATTACATTTGATTACATGCAGATAAACAATTGATGATAACCATGCACATAATAGTGTGTATATTATAGAACCGTAGTTGCTATCTTAAGAAATAAAATTATTCAGATTTCACGAGAACACTATTTTAAATATCAAAAACTATATCTTCTTTTATAATGCATAATGTTTAATGATTGTTAATCTATAAATTGACGAAGTTGTTGCGCATTAAGTCTTGTAATTTAGATTTGACGCAAACGAAATATTTTGTATAAAATAAAATATTGTTAACAATTTCAATTGAGGACTAGAATGTTTGACAATTACAACTCTTTGGTTGCAAATTTATAATTTTTTCGCTTAGATTTTTTTGTTTTATCAATGTATACTAGTATATTACTTGGGAAAACCATTTTAGTAAAACAAAAAGGGATGTAAAGTAATGTTAAAAACTAATTATTTTAATATTTTTATTTTATTGAAAAATGTACAATATTTTATAATATATTTTAAAACCATTAGCAACTTTAGATTCTTAGTCAACGAAGTAATATACTAATATATTATGTATGTTTTGTTAATAAATAATACTTCAGATTAATCAGATTTTATCATAATAATTATCCATAAAAGTATGATGAAACAATTACTTTTAAGTTTAAACACTATATGATAATATATTATAGTATTGTATAGATATCCTGCCACTATTATACATTATATCGCTTGGCAGTGATGCAACATTGTATACTATATATACATTATACATATTATATTAAATACAATAGTTCCATTAAGTAGTAATCACTCAGGAGGAATGAGGATCATCGGTTTCAGCTTCCTTCTTATTGTATATTATTTCAATATTTTATATATATATACAATTACATATTAACAGCTAAATTGAGGGGTTGTTTATAGTGGCCTTTAAATTTATAAAGTTAGATAATATAAGACCAATATTTTTTAACTGTTATAATTTATGAACCATGGTTGATTATTATACCCATTTAATCATCATTAAGGTTTAAGATATGCTCATTTCCTTGATTGAAATTTCTGTGCAAGCCCCTATAGACACCTATACCGTGTGGTCAATAAAATAATATGTACATAAAAAAACTACACTTGCACACATAATAATGACCACATGACCTGAGTTTACATACGTATACATTATAATTAAATCCAATGAATTAATTAACCGTATTATGAACGATATTTAGATATTTATTGCTATATAAATTATGTATCGCGGTCTGTAAAACGCAGTCACTTACATAAATACCCTTATACATTATAAATGTGTATTGCGTGTAAATACGTGACAAGATATTAGCTGTTAATCACTTATCGGAATAATATTATTTATCAAGTTTACATAAAATGCATTGTTTGATTTATTTCTATAAAGTTTGCAATAATTACACAGCTACACAGGCTATGTCAAAATTTTAGAGAATAAACTCGTATTGCAGTAATTTATTCGAATAATTTTTGTGATTTTGAAAAATAAAATGTTTTTCATTTTAAAATACTTGTAACTCACCATTTTCAGAAAAATCCTTTTAAAACTATAATTTACATTCTTTAAAAACATTGATCCATAATTTTAATGTTATATGTATATTAAAATTAATATATATTTTTTAAATATAGATTAGGTATAGATTTTTAGTCAGGTATATTAATATAGAACAAGTAATAATAGCATTTAAAGCTTAATAGAGCATTCAACTCTCTTAAACTTTAAATACTTTATGCACCACTTATAAAATGTAAGATGCCCTTACTACTTCACTTATTTTATCTGATCTTATTATAATATAAATACATGTTTACAACGATGTTTAATGCATTATAAACTACATTGTAAGTCAAATATTATAATATTAACAATTACATGCAGTAAAAATATCAGTATATCAGCTGCTGAATAAGTGTCTAGCAAGTTTTTGGTCAGAAACCTAAATAATATCCCTATGTAACTTTATAATAATTATATAATATTTGTATGAACTGTAAATTAACTAAAAATTTAGTGACTTGCATGTGATAGTAGAAAAATCTGTACCTACTTGTTTTAATCAGTAAGTACTTTTGTAGCGTATAGCTATTATATAGAAGTTTAAATAAACACATCTAATGACTAAAAATAGTATACGTACACATTTCAAATTAAAAGCAAGACGAATGTGGCCAAAATAGTAGCCAAATTATAACTATAGGAATTGTATTAAAAGAAAATAATAATAATAATAATATATTAATACGAATATTATGATTATATAATATAATTTATAGAGATGTTGACCGATTATTTTCTTTTTATTAGAAATATAATTTGAATATACGATGTTATACTACTTTTTCTCCTGGTATATCTATGTCTATCTGTTAAGTACAGTTATCCATCCACACATAATATAGATAATAATATGGGATTATATGAAAGCGTGTATATATGTTCGGTCGCGAAATCTAAATCGTATTGCGCGTGGTGCATATAGACAGGGTAGAAACGGGGCCAAATATTATTAGGTCTTGATATTCAATAGGCAATCGTGTTATGCAAATGTGTTCGTTTCTCGAGAGTACAATGCATATATTAATTTTGCATAATAATAATATGATTTGGGTGTAATTGGAAAATGGAATCCTTAAGCGCGATGGCGAATGATAAGACCATAATAATAATATAGGTAATATATGTATGATCAGGCGTGGAAATTTGGCGGAGAAGATGGAAGAAGATTGTCTTTTTTTTATATATATATAAAAGTACAATCATAATTATTCATTGATTTTTCTCTCGCCCGCAGATAATATCAGATAACAATAATGTTGATAATATTGTATTTAGATTTTAAATTTATTAGTTTTAAGCCGAAGGTATGATATTATCGACTGTAAGTATAGATAAATACATAATATAAAGTACATAAAATGTTCAAAAGAGAAAGGGGGCAAAAGCCCCTTAACTTCCTCTCCCCTGAATGTGCGCCCATGTATTACAGTACAAATAATATATATAATATTACGCATGCCGGGCTGCTGACGCGGCGGCGACAGATGAAAACGAGAGAACAGCGGCAGTTCCTTGGGGGCGAACGGGTAAGTGTCGGCGGCGGTAGCGGTGGCTATAGCGGCGTGTGGAAGAGCGAAGAAGTGGCGACCGGTCCATATGAGAGCGCCACGCCCTGAGTTACCCTTGGCTGGCTGGCTGGCTGGCCGGCCGGCGTATTGATCCGGGGGGAACACCGCCGTCGTAGTAGCGAGAGCCGAGAGACAGCGTAATGCGCTCCGCTCTCGCTTAAATATCCGTGTATATACACACACACACACACACACATATATATATATATATATATATATATAATACAAGTATACACGCAGCCTCGCGCGCACGCGCACTTACGTTTATTATATATCATGTCACATTTCGTGTATAGGTAAATATATTATACTATTATTATTTATTGTATTGTGTGTTGTGTCAATGACATATTAATTATTATGATGTACACGCGATATCGCAAATTATTATCATGTACCGGACCACCGGAGGGCAGTCATTTAAGGATTTTGTGCGTGGAATGAAAAATAAAATGTACTTGCAACAGTCAGCCATAATATTAGGGCAGCTCGGAAAATAACATAACTATCGGATTAGGTATAGGAAATTATTACTAAACATTTTGACATTTTAATGATCGTTTTTTTCTTCGACATAAATTTAAACGAGTAGGTAGGTATAATGCAAAATATGATTTTAGGTATTAACATTTTTTCGATCAAAAATGATTAGGCGAAAATAAATTCAGAAGATAATTTATGACAGATATTAATATTGATTAAATACTTAAAATAAATCACTTTATCATTAAATATTTCTAAAACGATTTAAGTATTATTATCTATGTTAGAAAAGCTTCTGTTATTTATGATTACAAATTTGTAAAGTATAAAAATCATCTCGCAAATCAAGTTCTTAATATTCTTAATAGTCAACACCTATATGAGGGTTCGATAATTATAATATATAATGTTAAACTATTATAATATTGTACTATGATTTTATTATATTAAATATAAGTGATATTCTACGGATGATGTAGTGCACTTAAAATTGATGGATAAATTATTCATCGTGTGTATAGATTACAAAATTGACAAAATTATATTTTGGAGTCATTTGTAAATTACCAGTAATCAAAATGCCTTCCCCTCTCGAAGAAGCGTAAGCTCTTTTTGTTCAAATTCATTTTTTTAGCCCCACAATCACCAGAACCATGTGAAAGAAAAATAGCAGGTCTAATGGTTATGGTGATGAATGGAGTTTAGATAGGTAATAGTATTATTAGTATTATATCAAGAACCATTTATAGAAAACCACTGAGATAGATAAAAATATTCTTATCTATCTCAGTGTAGAAAACACATAGAGTTTTATCAATTTTTAATATATCAGATTTTTTCCTCGTTTAAATGATTACAGACCGTACAGTTAGTGCGCCGTTAAAGCACGTACCACTAAAAGATATTTAATTTAGATCCGCCCAGAAAATAGGTAGGTACTAATTAATTATTAATTTATTAATTGATCATCGCTGTTAAATCTGCGTGGAATGATATTAATGATTTTAAAATAAACATATTTCAGCATACCCGTTTAACAATAATAAACATATTTAAAAAAAACAATGAGCTGTATACACACAGTATAATATATTCAACATTACCTAAATGTGATAAAAAATAAAAATGTATAAAACGCCAAATTTGTTTGAAATACCTATTGTTAAATGTTTCTACCAACCAAATTATGACCAACCAAATTCATAAATCGAAATTTAATACTTATATAACTATATATTATTCAAATTAGATATTTTAGATAGCCTAAATTTTGTTATATTCATATATTTTAATATTGAATGTATTTATTGATATGATTATGTACCTATATGGCTATATAAACATTAATGTCAAAATTTAAGATCGATATAAATGCGTTTCAAATTAATTCATCTGCCTAAGTGAGCTTTTTTCATATTTATGTCAAAGTGAATTTAACAAGTACAATTTAACTGTTTGTAATATAATATGGCTACCTACTTCGGGTTAGTACACTGCTATGTTTTACAGAAAACTATTTTTTTTTTTTTGTATACTATTGAACATCAAAGAAAATAATATTATTTAACATAATATTTTTAAAGTTTTTCAATTTATATATACTACTTGTTAAACTCTTTTGAATGTATTTTTAATTTCTATAAGCTAACATAGAAAATTTGTCACTAGTTTAACTAAATGTTTATAATCTAGGAAGATAAATGTGTTGGTTAAATTGTAAATAAAACGCTTAACAATTTTGAAGTGGCAGAAATGACAACAATCAATCAACGCGTAGACCGACCGTCCCCTTATTGTAACAACAAAAGAAGTTTCATCATCAATTTACATCATTTGTGTAACGTGAATGAACACGAAGTTACAAATTGACTCAAATATGTAGTATTGAAAATAAAACTAAATTAAGTCACGTATGCTAATACCGACCCAATTGTTTTTAGCTATTGGGTTTTAGAAGATATTAGAATATCAATTTTTAATAACGAAGTTAGTTTTTAATGATAAATTATACTACTAGTTATACTATACACGACTAATAATATAGGTATTTTTTTTCTTATTGTTACTTTGTGTCAACACTTACATACATATGCCATACATGTAATTCTTACAAATGTCATGTAAATTCATCAAGATACTCCGTAATCTACAGTGAGTAAGTTTCTTGGTCATAATAATATATTACTTCAAATAACTTAAAGTAAATGTAACAAGCAGTAAATTGTATACGGTGAAAAGCAATAATAATGACGCATATTTCCAGTCCATGAAGTCCAGTGGTTTGCTATGTAGGTTTACTACACGTGTGTGCAGGCGCGGATACAGAAAATTTTAACAGGGGTGCTCAAAAAAAATATATATATATATATTACACCATACTATTTTATATTTAATTTATTAGTTCTAACATTTTTTTCAAACATCAATATTTATTAAATATTAATTAAAAAATAAAATCTTACATATATTGTAATTGTAATTTTCTTGTGTGCTTTTTACTAAATTCTTCAATAACTTCATCTGGAGTAATTTTAATATCCCTATGAATATTAAGGAGCATAAGTCCATTTAATCTATCTTCTCCTATTGTAGATCTCAAATATGTTTTTGTTCGTCGAAGTGAGGAAAATGTTCTTTCTGCGGTGCAAGTGGTAACTGGTATAACGCAAATAATTTTTAACAATTCTTTTATATTCGGGTAGAATTCAGATGCATGGATTAATGTTTCTATAGCAGTTTTCGGTTTATCTAATTGTGATTTCCAAAATTTTTTCCACAGAGTTATCTCACCTCTAATCTCTTCAATCGAGCCAATTAAATCGTCAATAAAAAATTTGGCTGATTCAATCATTTTTTCGATATCTGTATCTTCGCGTAAAAAAAATGGTATTAAATATTGTAAATACATGATTGTTTCATGACCGTCACCAACAAATCTATTTTTAATATCCGATATTAAATAATCTAAAAACGATTAATATAAGGTTAAACGAAAATATTCTTTTGGGTCGTTGGTCAATATATTTTCGCGATTAATTTGTCTTGAACACGTTCGGGATTTTTTAACTTTTATCTTATGCATATCGGCTAATGTTAATGATTTGGTATAAATAGAATTAAAACTTTGAATATCGTTCTTTCTTTTATTTTCAAACTCTTCTACAACAGTTTTAACCATTTTCAATGATTGAAAATATTCAACATTTTGATTTTGTAGTTGCTTAGAAAGAGGCAAAGTGATTGAAAATAGTTCTGTCAAAACTTGTAGTGTAATTAAAAATTCAAATTTCAACATACAATTTAGTAAATTGTTAGCTTTACAAGTAGTGGACGTAGTTTCCTCATTAGAATTTCCAAGTTCGTCCAAACAATTTATTATAGTATCGTATAATTCAAGAAACTGAATAATTGCATCGTGTCGTTCAATCCAGCGTGTTTCACATACAGATTTAAGTCTACATGATTTAGAATTTGATAACACTTTCATTAATGTAGTTTTTAAGAGTAAAATTCGTTTTGGCGAGGAGCGGAAAAAAGTTATAACCTCTTGTATGTTACCAACAACATTTCGGATCAAAACTATAGAACACGCTTTTGATATACCTACTTAAATTTAAACAATGCGAAGCACAATGTGTATATAAAGCAAGATGCTGAATTTTTAGTATTTGAGCTTGTACTCCTTGATATTTTCCCGACATATTAGCCCCCCCGTCATAGCCTTGACCACGCAAATATTTTATATTAAGACCGAAGTCATCTAATTGATGTAGTATTACTTTGGAAAGATTAAAACCAGATGTATTTTCAACAATAACTAATATCAAAAAATCTTCTTGTACTTTATTATGAAAAACATAGCGTATGCACAAAACTAATTGTTCACTTGTACTTATAT
>VUJU01004957.1:0-15900 GCA_009835225.1 Aphis craccivora
TACAACAAACCCGAGTGCCAGACGCGATCGAAGGCTTTTTCGATGTCTAGAAAGACAGCTGCCGTACGTAGTTTGCTGTTAGAATTTGCTGCCAGTTGATCAGTTAGAATTATACAATCAGTAAACGTCAAGCATTATATAATTTCGATATATTATATGTCCAAACGAGCGAATTATAATAATACTTGGAATGCTATTTTACGGGTATTAACCCCGGAGATTCGAATACTAACTACTTGTTCTTGGATTTTACCAAACATACGGTAATTCTTCAACATTAATATTGTCCGTCCCGCTTAATACGAATAATTCGTTTGCGGCCGGGTTAGAACGTTTAATCATGGATAACCATCACGAGTTCCTTTCCTGTATCGGGTTGTATCCTAGCGCTGTTTGGATAAGTAATTACAGCAGATTAGACGTAAGGCCTGAGGACGATCGACCCTATCCCAGTGAATATACACTGCTGCTTTTAATGCTGCAGTGAGGGATGCTTTGGTTGGCGAATTTTAGACTCTTCGCTTCATAGGACTCTCGCGTTCCAGATGAATAACGGAGAGAGTACGACACGAAAAAATAATAATATGACAGGTAGATACTAATAATAATATAATTTCACAAAAAAACAAAACAAAATGGTATTATTGTGGTTTATTACCTGTGATTGCACTGTTGGCACGCAAAACACTCCAAGTGATACACGTTGCTACGGGCCCTCATGACCATCTCGAACGCTGGTATGTCCTTGAAGCAAGCCGCGCACATGCCCTTATTGCCAAACATCCTGTAAAACCTGTCAATCAGTAATAGCATCATACGGTGTGCGACGTGTCCGCCAATAAATACCTGAAGTAATCTTTTTTGCATAATATCATGTTTGCCTTGGTGTAAAGAGTCGATCCGACTTCGCCTAGCCTACATCCGCAGCATCCACACATCAAACAGTCTTCGTGCCAAAATAAATCCAGTGCCTTCAAGAGAAATCTATATAAAAAAAAAAAATACATAAAATGTCTATATAGTTATAGTATAGCACTGAACGTTTTGTATAGCATCACATGTGATATATTATGTAATTATATTATACATATAGCCAATACGCTTGTAAGAGCAGATATTTGTCCTTTGTACAAATAAAATACATTGTGATACCTATCAGTTATGTGTTTTCCACAGCCTGCACATTCTTGGCCTCCCGTCGACGCCGAAGCACCAACATTTGCACTCGACTTGGTAGCTGTGCTGGCTGCTACTTGACTGGCTTTGACGTCCATTGTCATTTTACTCCTGAAAATAAGCAAAAACAAAAGCATAATTAAAAAATAGAAATCACATAATATATTATTCAGAAGAAATGTTAAGGCCTTATGGGTGCGTGATTTTTGTTTTAAGTGTATAATATAATTTTAACGATACTGAGTTTCAACATACAGGTATACGTTACGTACATGCCGCCTCACAAATATACATAGACTTTGAAGGTTAGTTTCATGAACAATACCGCGATATTCGACAATGCTACAGGAGACCATGTTCGAATAGCTTGGTTTATGAGTTTTCGAGGCTTAAAATGCAATAACAAATATTATTATATATCCAGTTGGCTGTGGTCGCTATAAAGTTCGACTCGCAGACACCACATAGCGTTTTTTTCTTATTCTTTAGAACCTAGACGTAAAGAGGTTTTTTCGCGTTTTTTATAGTCTTTATGATATGTATATATTGTGGAGCATGGTGGTTTTTACTTTTCTTTTTATTTTACGATCGGATCAAAAAAACCCAACGTCCCTATTTATTTATTTTTTTTTTTCGTTTTGCTTAAAGACCGAAAGACATTTGGTATGCCGAGTTTGACGTGAAACATTAAGAACAATATCAAATAACGTTATTTTTCTGAAGGGAAGGGAGACAAAAATATGGAATTTCTTTCGAAAGACAACTTTAATGCGTTTAAGTGTCCTTATTTAGTATTCAGCCGGAAGACCTGTTGTTGCCTGCAAGATAAAAGCTCTGTTCGGAATATCAAAGCACAAATATTGTAAGGGGATGTAAAAAACTTTGTAGTAATGGAGAAGGGGAATTATATTATTTTTCTTATTACGAAAAGTACGATGTGCGATAACTGTGACAAATTAGGGGTTTGTACTTTTATTTTTTAAATGGATGCGATTTGTGTCAAGACATCTTACGAATGTTAAATTCATAATAATGTATATTATAAACAACAAAAGTCCCTAAAAACGTGCAGGTTAAGTGTATCAGGCTAATAACTAAAACAATATAAATTTCAAAATAAATATAAACAAAATGTGATTTTCAAATGTAGACTAGAGAAGGTTTAATTAAATTAACTTTGTTCGCTTTAAATATACTGCATTTATACCATTTTTATGTATTATATCATTTACAAGACAAATTCTAAAATATCTATGTTGTTATCAAACATGATAGCAAATATCTTCGTTGAAAATCAATTTATAAAATATTTATTTTATTAATGTGATCGGCGGTTTTAGAATAAAGTATGATAAAAAAAGAAAATTATTAATATAATTACAATATTAATATTATACATAATTTTTTACACGACTATACTATTTACTATTAAGTCTATAAGGGCTTAAAAACTATCAGCTATCACTGTCATGGTTTTAATAATTTATCCAAATTAATTATCTAATTGATAGTAATAATACTATGATACTTATAACAATATTTTAAAGTACTAAGTTTTGTATTGAAATTATTTTTGGTGTGTAGTATTATTATCTATTATCGAAGAATAGTCCGCTTTTTATGAATATAATTCAACTGTCGTATTAAACTAAAAACAATTTATCTACAGCTGGATTAATCTATATATTATAATAGCTAAGCGTCGTTTAAATGTGAAAAAAATTTTTTTTCGCCGAGGGGATTGATTTGCTTTATCCCGCAGTTCCCTCAAGGGCGAGTAGAGTTGCAACGGACGTTTATAACTCCAATGGTCCCGCGCATAACAGCGGCAACCACTGAAATGCTCGCAGTGCACAGGTGTATTTTGTAACAGCCGCTCTCGGAGTATTGCGAGGCATGACACGATATGTCGTTGATTTATGCACACCAGACGGTTGTCATGTGGTGAAATCTGATGGTCATTTTTCACTTAACCTCCGACGCGTGTTATTGAGTGAACTTTTATAATATTTCGTTTATTTTTTGATCATATACAAATCCATGCACATATAGGTGTCAGGCGTTTCTGATCGCGACGAATCAATCAAACTTCATCGAAGAACGCTTGCGGCTATTTGCACGATTGTATCGCCTCGAAATATTATTATATAATATATTATTCACGTGGTTTGATTAATTATATTTAAACGGCAGCGAACCATGGTGTTTGGGTAAATTCACGAATACGCGACAGAAATCAGCAACATGTACACATTGCTGTAGGGATGACGAGCGTGAACAGAAATCGGAATGTTTTTGTTTTATCCCTACAGCCACTACAGTGGCGTTTATGGACCAATGTATCAAGCCGATAATAGTATATACACTACTGTGGAACGATGAGAGGTATGGGCGCTACCGCCGACTACTACATATAAATGCATAATAATAATAATATCATCGTTGTTTGTGAGGGTAGTGATCGTGGTAAAGTGGTGGTGGGGGTTAGGAGTAGGGGTGAAATTGTTAATCCGACGGCCTCGGTCGTAAAGATGATAGCAGTCGTAATGCTATGGAGACGTTTTTAATTAGCTTAAAATAATCGCATGTACTTAACTTGTTCAACCGATCAATACTGCAGTTCTCGACTGTGCTAAATGTGTGACGTACTTCGAAAGCACTATATACCAATAGGCAATAATAATTTAAACTAGTCGTAATGCTGTGATTAAAAATAACTGATTTGGCGTTGCAAGATGTACAGCTATTGTGTATTATAGTTTAAAACTAACGACGAGGCTGACAAATAATTAGCGAACGTTTTTAAACATTTAATATTGTGTATGTAAATAATGTATCATAAATAATAATATTGTAGCATATAGTTTATTTCGATATTATCTAAATCCTTGAAGTATTGGTCGATTGTATCTATCGACATTGCAGGATTAGTTTTTAATATGCATAAAAAAATAAATACACAGGCCATAAATGTACGAGATAAATATCAAGCACTTTAATTAATTTTTATATACTTATTTCAATTTTTTTTTTTTTTTTGGTGATCAGTGGGAGGTGGAATATTTATTTTAATTTTTTTGGTAATAATTTCGTGAACATTGATTTAAAATTTCAATTTAATTTAAAAACAACTGTGGTATGTATACTAATATTCAAGTGAAAAATGTCTATTTAATAGAATTATTAGTTATAAATAGTTATAATATACAAATATAGTAAGTATGGTTGACGGTTGATAAACATTTAGAGCAACTAATGTTAAAGTAATGTAAAAGTATAATAATTAATAAAAACAGTGGTATATCGGCATGTTTAACTTCATATGTACCTATCCAAAATCATATGGAAGCATATAAAAATAATTTATTTTAATGATGTTTTCATAGATACATACAAACAAAAATAATGCACTTAATTTATTGGTATGCATGTTTAATTATGCCTCTAAGTAAGGGATATCACTAGATTACATTTTATGTTACAATGATTATTATTATTATTTTATTGTTTTTATTTTTACAGAATTAATTATTAATTTTATTTTTAGATGTAATAATTATAAACATTAAAAAAATAAGTACCTATGTGATTTTATATTTTATTTTAAAAAATAAGTTAAACAGTCAAACAACTAAAACAATATTAAAAGTATACTTGAAATATACCTTAAAATGTTATTTGTATAAGGTAATTTAACTAATTTTCACTGTATTATTATTGTTTATATATATATATTCTTAAATTAATAATATTTTATTTAAGATAAAATACGATAGATAAATCCAGTATTTACAATACTGGATCATAATATATATTAGGTTACATAAAAATTGTGAAAAAATGTATGAACAAATTTATGTCATGAAATCAGTGACGCCGTTAACGAATGTGAAATTTACGGAAAATGCATCTTGAATTCCAGGAGATAAAACAATATTATGGTGGATGGTGGATGATTTTTTGGATGACATTTTTAGCTTATAAGTTAATATATATTGAATGATGTAAAAAGATTCATGGTATAGGTAATAAATTATTAACGTATGATAAACATGGCGTTATTGATTTAAAAAAAATTGAAAATTTTCCTGATTATAACATAAAATCAGTAGGTAATTTCAGAATTCAGTATTCATAAATTTATATTTAAACTTAAATTCAAGAGTATGGGTTTCCAGTTGTGATCAATGGTCATGGTTAAGCATTGGAAAGTCTACTTTAAAAACGCGTATGATTGTTCACCATGATCATATGAATTCAGTTGGTACTCAACGAGTTTTTCTAATATATAAATTAGGTACAAACGATTATTCAGAGATCAAAAAAAAAATAAATAAATAAAAATAAACGAATCCATAGGTATAAAAATATATTAATAAATGCGGATTATGCTTATAAGTAATTTTAGCGTAATTTCAAACGATACTATACTTACACGATGGATATGTAAATGTGGTTTAAAACATACGCCCAATGATATAATATAATAATATACTGTACGTATCAATATGAGAAAATTTGGTGTTACGTTGAAATTGTAAAATATAATTTTTGCATTCGAACGCAAACCAATGACGGGTAACGGTGGTTTTGAACAAAAAGGATATTACATAATTTACAAAAGATTATACGGTGAAGTGAACAGTGCACTGTAGATAAGTCCATGCCCCGGTTGATTGTCGCACTCGACAGATCCAAAGGGGTGTAAATGTATAAGTACACAAAAGTGAGCGACGGCGCACGACATTCGAATAACGTCGTAATATAATCATAGGTACCTACATGATGTGTACATATATTTATACGAGTTTGAAAACTCTTGAGTTCAAAAACGTAAATTAAATTACACCCACCGTTTTTGGAACGGTAACAAAAACACTTCATTAGCACACACTCTCACTCCATCATCTTTAAGCGTTAATACACGTGATATTATATTTATTTATCAGTATTATATTATACTCACTAACATTTATACACGAGAGCATCCGGCCGTTAGCTTAGAATATAATTAATTAAAACTATATATAGACCAGGTGGGTAGTTTTGAAAGGGTATAATAATATATAAGTATACTGTATAGGTATGAGTATTGTGTGTTGTGTATATATATTTGTATGCGGTAAATCTTATTTTTTTTTTTCGTGTTCGTTAAAAGTGACGAGACCTAGTGCGACACGACTCGTGCGAAGGGGTTCGTCGACGTCAGCGGTATATATGTTATGATTATGATATTATAATTTATAATATTATACAAGAGCGAATTATCAGTTTATTAGATAAAACGTCGGGGATGAATTTTAGCTAGTGGAAAATAATAATAACAAAAGAGAGTGTGTGTGAGCGTGTGTTATCCATCGTCTCTCTCTCTCTCTCGACACTGACAGCTGGGTATGGGGCCTGTGTAGGCGGTGTGGTAGTACGATGAAGGTAAGTGTGTTCTGAGTACTGCAATATTATATATATGTGTGTGTGTGGGGGGGGGGGGTGTTTATGAGTATATTGCGTATACCGTACGCGCACAAAGAAAATACACGTTTCGCCGCCGGTGTGTTGTTAAAGGCTCAAAAATGTTTTAATTAGCGTTGTAAACGATGTCGACGGCAAGGATGACGCCGGTCCCATCCCCGATAACTATTTGCTACTGCTACAACGATCTCGTAACATAACAACCGTTGAGGGTGAAGATACACGCTTGAATATAATAATAATATGTAGAGTGGAGAATCGCGTGCTCGAATGGACGATCGAAGTGTACGTTTTCGTTGAATTTTCGGATACTTTTTTGTTTGTATTCGAATAAAAAATTATTGTAATGCCAATATTATGATATACATATATACCCCCTAGAGGCCTTAGACAATACCATCTATTTTTAAAACATTTTTGGGAGTTAATCGATTAAATGTTTATTATTAATGTATTATTGTAAATTTTCAGTAATCGCTTCTTTATAATGAATATTATACCTTTATACTGCTATATATAATAGTCGATGTACGTTAGTTTGATGAGTTAGATAAGAAAAGCGGAGTCCACGCATTCTGAATTTATTATAATACATATTTTATTATGGTGTCACAAAATACAATGACACCAAATCTCATTGAAGTACACTTGTTTGTCGCCTTGTCGGCAACTTTTCGGCCGCGTACGTTGGGAGATTTTAATAAATTTCTTACCTATAAGTGATCTGTTGTTCATACTTTTTATTACGTGCAAAAATTATGAATTTAGAATTTATTTTACAATAGCAAGTTGATAGCCGTAAAACACTTGCAGTAGAGGCAACCCTAGATTTGCAATTTTTTTGGTAAGTGATCATATTATTATACAAGGTATTATAGTAAATTAAATTATTTACTTAATATTATTTATATTACATACAGTAAATAACAGTGTCGTTATCTAATAATGAACTATGTCGATTTCGGCGAAAACTTTCTGAACGCATTTAATGAAGAATTCCAGACTGGTTTCCAGTGATGTTTTAAATTCACAGTTAGCCGCCTGTATCATATTATATAATATTATCGTGCCACGGTATATTGTGGATTAGGGAAACACACTATTTTCATTTTTCAGTTCAATTTAAGGAAAATGGCATCTAAATGAAATTTACCTCGTCGACATCTAATATTATTATTATTTTTTATAATATTAATAAATCATTCCGCCGGCGTTACGGTTTTCAGACGTGTACTTAACAGATCATTGTCATCACTTCCAATACGACGAACTTTGTACAATAAAATTGCACAACATTTTGTTCGTTTTCTGAGGAATACCGAATGACCTACCTACGCTCCACGTAAGAGGTAAGACGTACATCAGATATTTTCTTTATGTACAAAATTATTTTAGGGATAAACAGTTTCATACGCCACATTTTTTATAGTTATTCAGAAATTTTTGTATTCACATAATATAGCATAGCACCTATGTGTTTTTTCTCTTATGTAGATTTGTTAAATCTAAGTGGGACCTCGAAAAATAGTATCAGTATCTGACATTATTTAGTATACCATAATTATAATATACGATAGTTCGTTTTATTTAATAATTATTAAGGGGTTCATATAATAATTATTCTCGTCCATAAATATACAAATCCATTGATCATCGTCTCAATGTTGAAATTAATACAGTGTTATGATCGATCTTCGTTTCATACGTCGGAATAAATTCCGCGTGACATAATACGTAGGTATACTACGTAGTACTCCATATGATTATATTATTAATAACTCTTCACTCATTAATTTTCCCAATGTAGCAATACGGTGATATAAACGTATTTTGAGTTCAAACATTACCTCGGCCTCGAGCCATCGTTTGCTGCCAGTCCGAGAAAATTAATCCGAACGGCGAACACCCTGAGGGGGTTAGAAATGCGCGTTCCTCTAAAGACATTGTCGCCGGCGACTACCACTAATAGCAACAATCCTTATCACGTGTATTTACGTTGGTTTAATTATGTGTGGGAGTGTGTGTGTATGTGTATGAAGTTTTGCGATGTGTCCCCCGGGGTTTCTCCTACGGAGAGATTGCTAAACAACAAAGTTATGTGCTCGGGATTTACTTGACCGTGTTCAAAAGCATTATTACATCAGAGAGTATAAATTCCGAAATTCATCGTTCAGAATCATGCAGCAGCAGAACCCTTCACTTCGTCCCCTATATAATCGAGCGCCACACCGCGTGTCTCTGCAACGAAGGCAGGCGAGTGACAGCTAACCAACCCCTGTTGCCACCGAGGCCAAGTCACGGTAGAGTTTGCATTCTGAATTCTTGGCATTATATAGGACACAAATAATGTCTGTAACCCACGCCTTAGACTATAGGTTGGTATAAAATTTTTTCCCGTGACGCTTGCGTGTATATTATTATTATGAATATATTATATTTAATTTACTTCTTCGATTAATGCAGAAATATACGATACTATAATATAAATATTATGTTTAGTTATTTAATAAAATAATAACTCGTATTGTCTAAAGACAACACAAATTAAAGACACAATTTCAATGATGTCTTCATAAATAGTTTTAAACGGTGCCACAATAATTTATCAGAACTTTTATAAAATGTAGTATAAAAAAAAACCAGAAAATAAATGGCATGATATACATTCATAAGGTTAAAAAAATGTTTTGAGAAAAATATTTCTAATTTAACTTCAGTGTAGAGTGGTTATTATTAAGCCTGAAAGATTAATTAAAAAAAGTTGTTCGTTTAATTTTTACAATCTGTTGTTAAAACAATACTATAAAAAAAAAAAAAAATGTTTACTTTATTTGTTAAACTAATATAATATATACATACACTTTTTTGTTTTTGTATAATGCTTTTTTCCAAGTTATTACGTAATTATTTGGAAAAATAAATAATAAAAAAGAAAAATATGCCGTTGTTTACTCTTTTAAAAAAAAATATATATATAATTATATTATAATAAGCGAAACGGCGTGGTGGAGGGGAAAAACATAGACTGCGACTTTAACAGGTAATTAGATTTCTTTGGTGAATTAACTCAACGAGTCAAGATTGCGGGATTCAACCCCCCAAAAAAACTGAAAACTACTTGTGTTGAGGGTGTTGTAGGGTGAAAAAACGGTCGTTTGTCTTGAACAGCTGGTTACGTCGCTAAGTAAAGAACGTTAAAAAAAAAAAATGGAAAAAAGATGGAAATCGAAACCTTTTGTTGCGGTCGAGACTTGTTTATATTATATTATATTAAATAACCAACGTGAACGAGGAAAATAGCGTTTGGCCACTTTTCCTAGCTTTTTTTTCTACCTTTTCCTTGATCTTTACATATAGTGCTGTCAGAGAATGTCCCACAAATTATACAATATGTAATATCTACAATCTAGTATTTACAGATAAAGAGATAAAAATGCTGTAGTTAAGTGAAATAGCTATTAATTCTAAGAGCAGTTGAGTAGAGTTATAATTATATAATATATGATACACATTTCTATGTATAGGCGTAGCAAATATAAAGTTGTGTAGTTCACTACGCCATACTAAAAGGGACGTAATGCGATGGATTTTTCCTTAGTATAATCGAGTAAAGTTTTTAAAAACTACGCACCGGAAATCCGGTCCTTTGCTGCAATGCCTACAGGGGCCGTTGTTACTTCGCCATTTCCGTCGTAGCCGTAGGTACATGGGTTATAGTACGCGCGTGACCGCCTTCTGTCATTAGATCGTTACGCAGTTTTACCGTAGGTATATAATAGGCAGCCACGCCGGTAAACGCGCCCTGGGGAACGATCAAGCGACGATCCTCTTCGTTCTCAGCGACCGTGGCGGACGATTGTAATAAATAATATTATATACGTCGTTGTTACGATCGACAAAAATCTCTAGTGTCTCATCACTCCCGATCATAGAACATATACTGCAATAAACGTGGTTATACAATAAACAGTTCAGAAAAATGAGATACCTGACAAAGTCGTATTAATGTTTTATTGAAAATGTTGGCGGGAGAAGAAGTTATTTTAATTTCCATGTCTTGATGTCTCATCTAACATTTTTTCTTCAATAGAATAACTTGTTTTAATTCGAAAAGTGAGGTCACTTACTAATATTTGAGATTGAAACACTATTAATTCATGGTATGAAAATTATGTATTTTAAAAATTTAAATGCAAATTCAGTGAATATTAATAAAATATTAATATATTTATATAAATAATATGTATTAAGTTGTATAGTAAGTATTATAGTTTCATGATTGTGATTAACGTGACATCATGCTATTATTATTATGTCATTGAGTTGGTTTTCAGCTATATATTGTAGTTTTTATAAACCGTAGGCTGTTGTTATTGGAATCAAACTATGGTCGAGCTGTACAGATATTGTCATATGATATTTTACTTTACAAATTCGAAAACGCGGATCGATGATAGTCTTATAAACAGTGTTTTGTGCTCACGATAATATTGTTATAAGACGTATTGATATTGTATAGTAGGTACAACTTAGTTAGGTAAAATCCATACCAGGATATTATATTCGTCATAATATTTCATAACAACTTACGTTGTTACATCTAAATATTTTTAAATTTGAATTTCGTATACGATAATTATATATTAATGTATTGTGAAAAATTGAAAAGTATCAAGCTAATATATAAATTTATATGAATATAACTACATTATAAATGTCGTTCTAATTATGTTTTTATATTATATAGGTAGGTAGTGTAAACTCAAAATTGTCATTTTTTATTTTAAAACTACATAATGTTATAGTTCGTATTGCCCTTTTAGCATTTGATAATAATTAATGTGAATGTTGCCTTACAAATTATATGTATCAAATAACGTTATTTTTTATTAATAATAATTTGACGTTTAATTGAATACATAAAGGAGTTCTTAGATATTTATTATTTTTATCAAATGGAAAAGAGAATATTATGATATTATAAATATGTTTGTAACTGGGATATTATGTTATTGATGTATGTGTTAAATCCTCCCTATTCATCACAAAATGTCAACTATGGATATATTATAATTAAATTTGTTCATAGAGACGTTAACAGTGTTTTCAATTTGCATTGGAAATAATATCATCCACTCGTGATGTAATTAAAACATTCGGGAGGGCTTTGATAACCATTTATTAAACCGTATTATTTTATTGTAGCACCGTCGTTGGTAATTTTTGTACAATATTAATAATTAATTTTTGAACTGTCGGTTGCATTGACATATTCTACAATATTATTTTGAATATATATAGTACATCAACGGTTGGTTGTGACATATCCGATTAATTAAAGTCTATAACGGCAATTATAATTATTGTTTTATTCAGTCTATTCATTCGGAAAAAAGTATAATTAAATGGTTTCACAAAGGATTTTAAATTATATTTTATTCGGAAAAATTGAAATATAAATATTAAAACGGCTAGACGTTTTGTTTTTTGTTAGTTTAATATAGGTACATAAAATAAATATACGAGTAAAATATGTATAGGTAATACATTGACGTAGTTTTTAATTATATTAATTGTATGTATTATGTCATTACCTATATACAATATAATAACGTAATGATATTATTTTTATATAAACCATTCGCGTACTAAAAAAATCAAAGCCCATATACTCTACTTTTGAAAATAAAATTTGCCTATAAACGTATAGGTATATTAATATATTATAATGTGTTTCAGTACAAGTCCAATTGGACTTTTACCATCATACTGTTGAGACTACTGTCATATTATTATAGTCATACATCACAACTACCGCATCATCAAATATGGTGTTTATAGTTAAATATGCATATTGTATAGGTTAAATAAATAGACCTTATATACCTATATATTGTGATATACAATTACGCGTTACAGTCATCGGCTTACCCTGCACGATGAGTACCGGCCATAGAACACCTCCGACCACCTCTGCCGCTATTACTTGTACCCTAAACCACGATATATAATATATAGCATTGGGCTAAAGTCAGTTCTGGATTAAGGGTTGAGAGGAAATGGTTAGTTGGGCAACGGTCAGCGACAATATAATTGAGTTAGCGCAGCCGGGATGAGTTAGTGAACTGTCCGTCGCAAACGGCCGTCGTCCGTTTTCGGGACACCGCAACAACCGATTAAGCAACAGCCACACGCGATTTATTACATCGCCAGTGTGAATAATTAAAACGTTACTTGGAGATCGGTATAGTCGTATAGAATGACCAGCTGCAGAGGTTGACTGTTAGGGCGGTAGCTGACGGGTCGGGTGAAGGATCCGGTTCAACCACGGACCATATAAATTTTTGAGCAACGGAATGATACACATTATAGCCAAGGCATAATTATATACCTGATAAATACACGTATAATACGTACTATACAGGGTGTGATTAGTGACGATGATGATGGTGAATGGTGAGGACGAAAGAAAAACATTTGGTATTCTACTGAAAACTATTTGATAAAATAAAAAATGTTAATATATTATGCTGGTGTGATTAGCTAGCACTTAAACACAGATAAAATGTGTTCAGTAAATCAATAAGGGTTCTGTTCAAAATCAATTTTTTACTGTAAACCAAAGTATGTAATCAAAATATTTCCGTTAAGACCGTGTGATTTTGAAGATTCAAAGATAATTAAATAAAATGTTGAAAGCACTTGAATAATCTAACTTAAATAGAATACAAACTTTTTTTAAGAAACCACGTGTAATAACATTATCAAGATCTTTGGTAAAACTTAGAAAAAAATGATATAATGTTAAACATGAGCCTGTTTTAATAAAGTATAGCTGGTTTCACGCTTCTGTAATCAATAACGCAAACTGTTTTGAAAACCCATTTACGTCCATGTATCACTAATCAAAGTCCGATTAAGCGTGTTTAAAATATACTTTTCAACGGTAAATGCATTGTGTTTACCACGAGTTAAATGTATTTAATTTATTTATTTATTGTTAAACACGTTGATCGTGTACCATTTTACAATAGGCGTACGTTTTAATTCGTATATTTAAGTATTTATTTGCTGTAAAGTTATGCACCGTTTGAGCGGGAACGACCCTTTAAAAGTTGTAAATGGTTAACAAAACACACTGTCGTTTAACTGCATATATTATAATATTGTACTGCACTATTTACCATCATCAAGTATGCTTACCTAATTTTTTTTGGACAATACAGTTATTGAAAATTTAGTTTTTGAATATTTAAAGACCATCTTTTAAAATTAATGAAAATGTTTGTACTACTTAAGGGATGTCATGTGAAGTTATAAAATTCTGTATAATTGCTTTGAAAATTTTGATGAATCGAAAAAAAAATTGAACAAGTGTAGTTTCTTAGTTATTTAATTTCCTGTAAAGATTAAGTGATAAGGTGATAATGAGTTTAGAAGACATTGGAGCTAAATTATTACACGTATGGTGATATTGAACATTTTAGTAATAAATTTTAATCTATTAACATTTATAATTTATAAAATTGATCCAAGTATACTAAATACAGACACACATCAATTGCGCCAGAAATCACAGGCAAGCAAAAATAAAATTATGAGATTCAAAAATGTTATACATCGACTGCACTAGACGATATTGAGATACAAAAAAGGTCAGACATTAATTGCGCCGGCAATATTTGAAAAATAAAGGATATCGTTTTGACATAATTTGTGCATACCCGTTTTCTATCTGCACGCAATATTTTAATATGTTACAATTTTTGAAATTACAATTTATTTTATATGTTATTATTTTATATGTTTGATTGTATTCATTTTAAGACTTAATAATTTAATTCAATTCTCAACAAATATTTTTACAGTTTTTGATAGTCACTTATAATGTTAACGTATACATTTATTATGTACTTTTTTTTGTCTATTTAATTAAAATAAAATATCTAAAAATATTATAGTACCTAATATTTTGCTAGTGCGATCGATGTTTTTTTCACGAATTTATTGGCGCAAAAGATGTATACCTATCTCTTTAGTTTGTGATAAATCCACGATGCAAAAGATGTATAGATTTCAGATAGTCTAGAAAAATCGGCGCAATTTACGAACACCGATAAATAGTAGATCCAATATAACATTTATTTTATTTTTTTGTAAAACCATTAGTATCTAATAGTAATCAATAGAATTCTTAACACAAATATATTAATAACTAAAAAAACCATTCATTACAATTTTGAATTAGTAATATCAACATTAACAAAAAAATATGTATACACTACGTGATTTATAGTAACAGAGTGGTTCTCATTTATAAAAATAGTTTTTAAGTATCTTAAAAAAAAATTTGAATTTGAATAAATTAATTATTAAAGAAAAATTTAGGTGAGTAGGTACCATTATACTTGGTGAATCACTTTGTTTAAATTTAGTATTAGTTAAAGAAATATAGTTAAAAATAGTTTTTAATGGAATTAAATTTTTATTATATTTGTATATTTTTATACTTTTAAAAATTACTTAATTAAATTTGAAATATATTATCGACATAATTTCTCATCGAATAAACAAACTTTTCATTTTTGCATTTTATTTCTCTTCAAATACAATCTTTTTAATATAACTGTTTAAATTGTTTAAAAATATTATTGAAATATTTATTTTTTGGCCACTTGTTCGAAGAATTCGATTTTATTTTTCATTTACATACGAAAATTGTTATGTTTAAAAATCAAAAAATATTAAACCCCTAAAATAACTTAAATAGTTTCTGAGCTAATACTATTTTGTTTTTATGTTTAATGCAAAGTTATCTCTTTCGCATCTGTTAGCAAGGCGTTTCAAAAAGGAAATTAACAAGATTATAAACTGCATAATAGTATCCATTTCATCAATAATTATTACTGTTTTGTATATAGTTTTTGAGTCTCTTTCAGATAAATGGGAATATATACTGATAAGACATTTACCTACGGTAATTTAAACTGGGAATAGGTTACATCGAATATTTAAACTGTTTGATTATAATTAAATTGCCACTATAAATAACGTTTAAAATTTTAATACTAGAAGATTAAAATCAATTTTCCCTTAATATAAAAAGGGTATACAATTAGTTTATTATAGTTAAGGAAAATGCATTAAGTACATATTATATTATATTGTGGTATTTCAGATAAGATATTACAACATTTTTAAATTGAATCTAAGGATTAGGTATTGATTTTTATGTACCTATACTTTTCTTAATAC
>VUJU01004958.1:0-15899 GCA_009835225.1 Aphis craccivora
TTAAGTCAATAGTTTTTTATATTGTATGTATAATACAGCATTTACTGTATTCAACTGCAGTTATTATGATATAATTACATTGTAATACTATGTATTAAATACGATTTGAAACAAGTTATGTTTTTACTATAAGTATCTCTGGTGTGCAGAGTTTAGGGGTACAACCTCCCTCGAATTTCAAGAAAGTTAAGTATGTATACTTAAATAGAATAAAAGTGGTTTCTGTTGGTAAAAGTATGAAAATATACAACCTTCCTTCCCCCTTTTGAGAAAAAAAATATTTTTGTGTAGCGCGCCTGCCCAGATGGTCCTAGTGCCACCAAATTGTATAATACGCCACTACATTTAACCGCGTTATTTTCTTTAAAATAATAAAATTATTATTATTATTTTTTCAATTATTCAATGATGATTAATTAAATAAAACAATATATTATGTAGGTAATGAAAGGTATTTAAAAATACATGAGTATTTACTGTTACTTACACTTAATATTTATTTTTAATAAATTTCATATAAAGTACTAAACCTATGAACGATAATCGTAGTAAAAATAGTAGACATTCTTGAATTGCTCAATTCTTTTTCTATTATCCAAGCCCTGTGTAATGTATATTATGTATTTAAAATAATAGCTGACCAAACATTGTGTTATCAATATCTGAACACTTAATATAAATAAAATATCTTATGAAACCTATGCTCTATTATTAATTGTTACCCACCTACTTATCTTAATCCATATTTTTATATCATTTACATTTTGCGATACCTCGTTAAAATAATTCCCAGCTTATAATGATAAGTACTTGAGTTTGTATCACCGATTGTAACTATAACAGATATCTATTTGAAAAATGACCTAAACCTACTTAAAAGATTACTTTTATACTCACAAAAAATTATTTTTCAGGAACTGTTCTTTTTTCTTCAAAAAAAATGGAACGATTATCATTAGCTATGAAATATGATGAACATTTCAGACATGTGATGGCTTTATTGGACACGACTGTTGAAAGAGGTACATACTTTACACAAATGTATATTTATTTTGTAATATTTTTTTCCTATACTAATTTAAAAATAAAATTAACTAAATTATTATTGGACGATTATTGGATACTGTCTTATTTACAACTTTTAGTAATATAAATAAACAAAGACCATTGGGACTTAGGAGAATTTAATATTTATCCTACTGAAGATTTTTTTCAGTAAAAATATATTATATATATATAAATCAACCAATATGTGTCAATAGATAATATAATTATTAATTATAATGCATAACAATTTTCATAGACTATAAAGCCAAAATCATATCATTGGATGTACTCAGTGTACAATTTAAAGATCATGGAAATGACAAAGAAATAATGAAGAAAAAACTACAAGAAATGCGTATTGAGTGTGAACGTCTTATGCATAATCTTAAAAGTTCTAATCGATTATTAGATGAAGCTAACAAAGAAAAGAGGCATGCTGAAGTTGAACGAGATAATATGGTAAAAAATCATGATTAAATGCCTTTTATGAATTAATGTAATGTTTAATGTAATTAAAACTTAAATAGGCCCAGAAACTTGAAAATTTCTATAGACTTTTTAATAGTGCTAATAATTCCAACATAAATCGATCTGGTTCTCCAGTATTTCAATGTGAAGCAGAAAGGTTTGATCAAATACCACGTCAAGATACAACTGGTAAAGTAATAATAATAATCATAATTTACAATTGCTTAGTTTCAAATTGTATATTTCAGAATCAGTATTATCAGACATAAGTTACTCAAGAGTAGAAGATAGTTTGGATTCCGATAAAAATTTTGAAGATGCTATGGACCGCTGGGAACCTGAAGTATTTGATACTGTAAAAAGAAAACGAACATCAGGTGTTACAAACCCCAATGAAATGAGGAAGGAAATTGAAGTAAAATCTATTTGCTATTTAATTCGTATTTTATTTACAAATAATATTTTTGGTTTACAGACTACTACTACAACCGCAACTCAAATTGTTGCTACTACTACTGTTACAATGCAGCCATTCACAAGAAACATCAGTGCAAAATCTGTTATTGAAGCCAAACCTTCTAATCTTTTTCCCACACCCAGTGCACCACCTATATCTGGTAAGATATCTATAATAATTTACAAATAGTCACATTAATTAAAAATAAAAATAATTTATTTATTCATGTTAAAATGTATCTTACATTTTACTATTTTAGATTCTTTGGACTCGTTTGACTCTGATCCATATGGTAATGAAAATAATCAAAATATACCCAACACAATACATTCAAGTTCAGCACTTAATAAATTAAACAATAGAGCTCACAATTTTACTCAAAAAAGTGTCATCATTCCAGAAATATGTGGCCCATGTGGAAAAAAGTAATTTGTATTTTGTATCTTACAAGGCATATTTCAGTAAGATCCATTTTATCATAAAAAAAATTTATAACCATAAGAAACAGACCTACTTCACTTATCCACATAATTGCTGTTCACTTCTAAGCATTTTAAATGATTACATAGATGCTCCCTGCCTAAAAGTTGAACCAATTCACAACAGCATTCTTGAATTCCTTGTCGTTTTCAAAATATTGTCTATCAAGCCATTGTTTGAAGTTCAAAATGAGGAAGTAGGTGCTAGATCAGAACTGTACTGTAAGAAGAATAAAAGTTCTTAACGAATATCTTGAATTTTATTCTTGATATTGGTAGTGGTATGACGTGCATTATTGTGCATTATTGTAGAGTAGGATTATGCCAGATGACAGTTTCCCATGTTGTCATTTTTAGATTACATGTCTCAGTTTGTTAAGTGTTTTGAAGTTCACACGGTTGTTATTGTTGTCCCTCATTCCATAAAATTAACCAAAAAAAAACAGTACTCACATCATTGCCAAAACTAAGAAGAAAATTTAAGATTTTCAATGGGAACTTATTGACCACCTACTGTACCAGCCTTAATTTAGCACCTAGCAACTACTTCCTTTTCTAACATTTCTAACAATGATTGGGTTAACAACATTTGGAAAACAACGAGGAATTAGAGACTACCATTATCAACTGGTTCAATTTTCAAGCAGTATGTTTCTATGCAGAGGGGTTAAAGAAGCTGGTGCAGCGGATGATAAAACAGCTGTTATTTTTTAAATATGCCTTGTATTAATTGTATCATATTTATTATATTATATATTAATTATTATTAATATATCTAAAAAATATTGTCAAAATTGTTTGCTAAAAAGAGAAAACTATTTTTAGAGTTAAATTCAATCGTGTTGTGGTAAAATGCTTAGACTGCAAAGCAACAGCCCATTTGGAACACAAAGATAAAATTCCTTTACCGTGTATTCCTGTAAAGAGTACACCAAGCAAAAATGGCGTAAGTTGTATTAAAATACTATTTAAATTATATATTTATTATTATTTATATTGTACTCAGTGTATAATAATTTATACATTGTTAAAAATATTTGTTTGGTTATAAATTATTTAAATTCATGTGAGACATGTATGTACTATAACAATACATGAATTATTTTACTTTTTGTATACAAATATTAGTCTAGGTACAACATGTAATATTATATTTTTTAATAAATATTTATTTTAATACTAATAATAGGGGCGAATAGCTGATTACTCACCAATGGTTAATGGTCGCCCTATGATACCTGCATTAGTCATCCACTGTGTGAATGAAATTGAACAAAGAGGATTCGATACTGTTGGACTGTACAGGATACCTGGTTCAGAGAAAGATGTAAAAGCACTGAAGGAAAAATTCCGTAAAGGAGTACCTAATTTGTCCGATGTCGACATACATGTTGTGTGTGGTTGCTTAAAAGATTTCTTGAGAACTCTTGATGATCCATTAATTCCCCACTATGATTGGAAAACTTTTACGGATGCTGTCAGAAATTCAAAAGATGAAACTGAACACAGATTATACCAAGCTATATCACTATTACCACCGCCTAATCGTAACACACTCGCATATATAATGTTGCATTTACAAAAGTATGACATTTTGTGTTATATTCGACTACAATTTATATTAATATGCTTTACTTAATCTAAATTATTTAGAGTTGCTGCAACACCTGATTGCAAAATGCCTGTTGGAAATTTAGCTCGAGTATTTGGTCCAACAATTGTTGGTTATTCAAGTGAAGTTTCTGAAAATCTGTATTTTGATTGTGAATTGAGTAATAAAGTAAGAACAAAATACAAAATATAATGTATTTTATACTATACTTGTATACTTTAATAAATATTAATGTATATATTTTTTTTTTTTTTTTTTTTTTTTTATAGGTTGTTGAAGAAATGCTGAAACTGTCACCTGACTATTGGTCAAATTTTTTAAACAATTTAGTACCTTTGCGTGCACAAAATACACCTTTGAAACGAACTTCTTCTCGTCCATTACAACCTACTCATACTCCAATTACCAAAAACAATAGAATTTTTGGTTCTAGGTGAGATATAAATTTAAATTTTTCAAAATTAAAATTCAGTTTTATTAGAAAAAAAATGATTTGTAATTGCAGCACAAAAAGACGGTATTTAGAATCTCCACGGTCAGTCAAAGCTGCTAGAATCAAACAACTTGAATCAAAAAAAAAATAATTCTACAGTAACTTTTGAAATTTTTTTTTGATTTTCAGCTTCTGTTGAATCTAAATTAAGTGTATACAAATACTAAATTAAGTTATCACAATACTTATGTTTACTAATACATTTATTTATAATTTTTTTAAATCACATTAACAAATCGATAATTATAATGTGATTTTTTAAATAAAACCTAATAACGCTGATGAATGTTTATCAGGTTTTTTTTTTTTTTTTTGTCACATATTTAGGATTTTTTTTTCAAAATGTACTAACAAACACATTTTACATTACTGTTGTATAATTTTCAATCATCATTGTTTTTAATTTTTTTTGTAATCTGTGATTTTTTTTTTTTACTTTAATTTTAAATTTATGTACCTACGAACAAAATATATTTTATTGCTTATAACTTATATTACAAACCCCATAAAAATATTATATATTAAGTCTACTATAAGTAATAAACAATGTATACGTATGTTTATATTAACTTTAATTTTTAGTTATTTTTATATATATACCAACAAAATAAATAAATATACAATATTAAATTAAAATATGTTCTTTTTATAACTATTATTATTTTTATCCCTTAATAAATGGATTATGGGTCATTTTGGCTCAGAAATATTTATAATCATTATGGTTATTTATAGTTTATTATATATTGCTCATTTTTTGTTAAATTACGTGTATTGTATAGCATATTATAAATGTACCAATATCTGGTACGATATTTTGTTGGTGCTTTAATGAAACAAAGCCCAAATGACATGAACGAGAGATAAACAGCATTTTAAGTGAAGGATCAAAAACATAAACAAGTTAAGGCGGTTGGAATAATCCAAAAAAATTATCCTTGATTTTGGAAGGAGTAATTATTGATAGATATTGACATGACATGATTAAATTATAAAAATTTAGCAGAAGCAGAAATAGGGTGATGTAATGTATTAGGTGAATAAATTCAACTTGAACCGGTCTTACTACTTTTAATAATAGGTATGAAAGAACAATGGTTTTGAGGTATTTTCATCAAGAGTATTTTATGAAACTAATAGATGCCATTAAGATTAAATGCTTGATATTTGATTGTATAAAGCAGTTATAAAATTAGTCATGTAAATGGAGGGAGAATAGTGTAAAAAAATTAATTAGTTATGGATAGAAGTGTAGGAGTGACAAAATGAGGGAGAGTAAATTGAGATGGTTTAGACAAGTTAAAATGATGAAGGATTAATAATTATTAAGGTATAATTAAGGTGATTCTGAAACAGTGAGATTGGTTATGTAAATTTATATAGCGCTATAGTAAGAAAAAGAAAGGAAGGCTAAAAAAGATATAGGTAGTATTTACTACCTACATACCTATCTAATGTCCTAATTACCAATGGCGTATTCAGTCTGGCAGGCATTATTTGCGTCCTGAACTAATGTGCAAAATGCAATTTGTTTATTGATCTCTGACAATGATCTATAGAGAACTCTACCTACGTTGCATAGGCGTAGTTAGCGGGGGGCTTAGCCCCCCCCCCGGTCTGAATTTAAGCCCCCTCAGTTTGAATCATAGCCTCCCAAAAACTCGCAAATGTCTCCCTGGAAGGGATAAAGCCCCCAACAAATTTGACCACCCTACGCCTATGCTACGTTGTGTAATGTGTATGTTATTCTCAAATCATGTACAGGTTATTCAAAAAAAAATATAGCTACATCAACTCGGCATGCTTCGCGCAAACAAAATAAATGACTCTCAAAATTAATTTTAAACCAAATAAATCCAAAACGTACCTAAAATATAATTATTATAAAACGTATACGTAGTAATATTATAAACGAACATTTCATCTTTATTTTATTAATTCTGTAAACATTATTAATGTTTTTATTTCTTGCAATGTACTTACCTTATTTGATGTAACACTACGATACATCAGTAACTGATGATCAGTATAAAACATCGCAGCGCACTTCTGCAACGTAAACTACACGGACACACGTTTAAAACCACAGAAACTCTTCTAATTATGCTGTAATATTTAGACTTTCAAGTGTTTCTCGGTAAATTTCTAGCTTTTCAAGCCGTATTAGGATTTTCTATTTCATATGATATTTATTTAATAAATAATAATAATAATATGTTTTAAACTTTTATGTGTGATGTGTCTAATTTAAGTTTTATAATATTGTACACCGTCACCCATTAAGACACAAACCGCAATGTTAAAAGTAGAACGTTGAAAACTAACCACGGTATAAAAATAAACCGTAGAAAATATATGTAAATAATAGATAATAACATAAATCATAAATGACTGTTATGTTAACTGTACATTTTTAAATGCTCTTAAATTGCTTCAAAATTAAGATGTACAAAATATAAAGCCTACGCGTGGCCATTACTATAGGCAAGTGTATATCACATTGCTTACGATTGATAATTGGTCAATTCACAGTAGTAATATTAAAAATAACAGAGCAAAATTGATTCTTCTAAACGTATATAATTTTCCGTGTCGCGCGTATGTGAGATGGAGAAAACACATGCGTGCTCCAATTTAAGTGTTTGTACAAAACAATAATATAAGAAATTAAAAAAATTCATTTTAAATTAGCGTCACAATAGCGCATTTTAGACGTTTGAGGACCTTGTGTCGCAAGTGGAACGTTTCATATTTAATTGCTAATACGCCGAATTTTAATATATTAATCATTGGTGATAATTTGTACAATGTTCACTTGCAAACATTACGTCTATTATGGGTATTATACCACCTACTTGTCCACCATTGTATCTTATATTCGATTATCGTCGTAATCTATAGATTAAAAAAATTTATGTTCCATTCTTTGATTTAGTTTAATCAATTAATGACTAATAACTGTAATGAGTTGTAATAAGCTCCTAAAATATTCAAGTTTTTACATTACACGTCATAATTATTATAGTTCCAAACTCGCAAATTGGCTAAATAAACTTTTTTGGTTAAATCTAATATATAAGTAATAACACAAAGTATTGTTTAAAGTACGCTTTTAAATTCCGTACTACACACAACTTTTTGGGCTGATAGTAGTATGAAAATTATAAGTTTAAATAGCCATATACTAGAATAGGTACTCCCTAGTCTCTATAGCATTAACAGATAATAATAGACGACGACCGTTTTTCTTTGACAGCTGTAAAAGTAAAATTTAAAAATAAAAATCTTGTTTAGACAGTAAGTATATTTACCAAATGCCAACATTTCAAAACTTTTATTGCCTACGATATACCTACTCACTCAAAAATAGTAATTTTAGATTTAAAACATTATTGAATTAGTAATAAATTAGTATTGCAAATCTAGCCTGTAGGAGGTACTCTACAAAGACTAAAAAAAATACAGCTTTTGAATTTTTATTAATGTACATTAGAATTGGAAGTATAAAAATGAATGTAGAATACCGAACTTTAATCAATATTCTAGTTATAAACAATTACAATATGTAACTACTGTAGTCTACAACTGTGTGAGAAAATACAACCTCATGATGGAAGTAAAAAAAAAAAATGATAAATATTTTAAAAATCACCCAGTACAAATACAATAGTTCAAATAGTTCAACCCAAGTGCTTTACAGTATTATAAACAATAATTTATTATTCAATAACCCAACACAAATAAGTAATAACATCAGTTATTGTTTTCGTTAACAGGTATTTTTGAAAATATAATAATTATTAAGCTGCATCATAGGTATATTATAGACAATTTTACAGATCATAAATAAACAACCACAAATTATATTATTATACTTGTTTGTATATTTTTAATTTACATTTTTTTAAAAATAAAGTCATTTAGCAAATATTTTAGTTTCCAAAAAGAGAAAATACATGTTTTTTATATTAATATTCATTGTATAACGTAATTAATAAATATTATAATTGTATAACATTTCACAATCTTTCATACTTTTTATTCAAACTTAAAATTATAATAATTTTTGTAGTTTAAAACACGCTAATATAATGATTAATTATATAATATAATATATTGTTTGTATTTGCAAATTCAATCACTCCAAATAACTATATAATAAATTATTAAAAATAAGATAAAACTATTATAAAACACTCTAAAAATAATGGTTGATTAAAATATTAAATAACTTTATCCAAGAAAACTAGGCAAGAGTACAATATGCTTAAATATTTATTCAAAAATATTAAAAGGATCATTTTTCAAAGAATAATTAAAATAGGTAGTTTTTAAGTTAGTATATAAAAATAATATTTCAAGGAGGGTAAATTTATTGTTGTTGTTTTTTTTTTTTTTTTAACAAATCGTTGATAAAACTAAAAATGGCAATATTAATTAAAAACAAAAATGTTCTGAATAATAATAATGAATCATACATAAATAAAATAGTAATACACAGCCAGATTGTGTTATTATAAGTTTGTTTTGTTTTGAATAATAGGTAAATATGTATTATCTTTGTTTACAAACAGAATATAATAGAAATAAAGGATACAATACTTAACAATATTAATGATGACATTTTTTCTTTGAAAAAACCTACTCTTACACATATAAATTTATGGGTGTATTTTATTAATAAAATCTCTATAATAGAATATATAGTAAAAATAATTCATTAATTCAAAAATATATAAATATATACAATATATATATATTATATATTTAAATGATTATTACGAGTTTATCCAGATCGATCTAAGGACACTCATAGTTTAATTGCTTATCAAGTTTATTAATATTTGTTTTAGAGACAATGTTCCAATCAACATTCACTCATGTCTAAAATAATTATGTTCAACACGATACTTATCATTTTAAGCACCCCACCTAAAATTACTGTATATTATACTTCATAATGAGATCGATCACAAATTAAATTTCTCTTAAACTTTGGCTTTTGTAAAAGATTTGAATCCAAATTATGCTCCTCTTAATAAAAATGTTATAGAGATCAAAAAAAAAAAAAAAAAAACAAAACAAAATTATACGATAAAAAAAAAAAAAATTAAGTCTATCAATTTTAGTTTGAACACATCTGAATTATTAAATTCTTAATTCACTTTAAGAGATTAAGACTTATTAATCTTTTTTTTTTACTTTTTTTTTTTTTACATATTTTTATTTCCAGAACAATTTGAGCCTTATATTTAAGAAGCTAACTTGAAAAAAATTATATTTCTTTAGAAAGATATGTTAATTTGGGACAGGAGATTGTCTTAGAGAGCATTTATATAATAATGAATATAAATAATATAATTATATACAACCGCATGTGACATAATATTTCTTTAATCTTTAGTATTACTGACTACTGTATTATTATACTCTATTATTTATGAATGATATAATCAAGTTAAATACACTAAAATTATTATCTTGTATGTTTATTATTTTTTTTTTATTATTCATATTAAAAATCAAATTAATAATTTGTATAAAATAGACTTTTTTTTTTTAATAGACAAAAAAACTGTCACATGCGTTTAATATATCTTAAAAAATAAATAAATAAATCAAATACAATACAATAAAATAATAATAGTAAATACGAACTCATAGAGCAATTGGTAACTAGTAACTACTTAAAATAACATAACATATTATATAAACAATAAATAAATCAAAGTAATACAACCAAAAATAAAATAATACAATTACATTTGGGAAACAACGTTGTAGAGAAGCAAAAGTCTAAGTAAAATAAAATGCTTGTTCTCGAAATTTTATATGTCATTTGAAAATAAATATAAAAATTAATCTGTGCGCATTTAAAATGTAAAAATATTAAGTCTAACCATAACTATAAATATAATTTATTATTAAAAATTATTGCTTTTTCTTAGGACATTATCTTGTGGTTTTCAGTTATTAAAAACTAATACTTTGTCTTTTATAAATTTATAAATATGGCTTTTTTGTCTGGTAGATAAATAAAAATTATCAATTTTATAACAATCATTCACATCAATGGACTTATGAATGAATAAAGTACTTTTCCTAGGAACTTTTTCCCAAGTACTGAAACATTACAACATTTTAAGTATTATGACATAGCCACATAGGTATAAGATACCTTAATGTATATGATTTAAAACTTGGTAGAACAATAATTATTATTATGATTATTATATACCTAAGTATATTTATATAACTTATTTTACTAAACATTAAATAGAAATTTGTTTGTACATAAAACGGGGTACAAACCTCGATGAAAGTTGATATAGAAAAAAAATATATAAACACTACTGTGTCTTAGCGTTTGATAAAAATATAATAATATGTAAAAAAAAACATGATAATAATAATAATAATAATAAATAAATAGAATAAAATAAAAGGAAAAACATTTTAATTTTGGCAGTTAGCGTAAATTGGTGCAGATTGTCGGCATCGGCGGTACCTGGTGTATCATTTTCATTACGCCAATTGTGCGTTTTCGAGGGACCCGACGAATCTAGTGCACGCTTTTTTCCATTTGCATTGCGTACACCACTTCTCTCGGTGTTCCATGCCGTATACTTTGCGACACTTTTTCGTTTCACCACGCGCTTTTCTCATAGGGCTACTCGGGAACCTTGTCCCACCCAAATTCTGATACATCATTTTGATCTGTTTCTGAGAGAAAAAAAAATAAACATTTAAACATTAAACTACCTATATAAATTGTATTTAGATACATATAATAAAACATACATATCGGTGATCCGTTTAACGTAAGACACTCATTATTTCAGAATACACTATGGTTTTTGAAAATATTTCAAAACATCACCACAAATAACATTCTAATGTTATTATTTTTATTTTTTAGAGTACTCCAATGTATAAAAATAAAAATTTATACAAGAAATGTATGATTAATAAGTACCTATATTTAAAGTTATGTAATTTATAACTAAATAACTTATTGTTTGAAATTTGATTTTTATATAGGTTTTACTATTTTAGGAATTACTTTAAATAATATTCCACTTGGAATATGAAGTAAAAATTAATGTTGTCATTAAAAACTTAAAAATTATAATATTACTAAAAAAATTGTTTTATAACGATTTAAAATTATGTAAAAATGTTAAACCTAAATGTCAGAGGTTTATGAAATATTAAGTATCTTACGTTAAATTGGTCCTCTCGTATATAAAATAACTAATAACTAGTTCCACCAGTAGATACTCGCGAATTCAAAACGTTTTATGAAATAAATGTATAGTTTAGAAGTTAGAAACAATTGTGTTAGTGTAATTGGAATTTATTGGGAATCTTAATTGTAATAATTATTGTGGTCATAAAATCACTCAAGGTTTAATTTTTTCATATAATACTTTTTTATAGTAAAAAAAAAAAAATAAATATAATGTACAAATTCTACTCTTGTTAAATAAACACTATTATCTCACTATAATAGAGATTAGTTGTTAATAAATGATACTAAATAAATAAAAAAATGTACAAGACCGCAACTTTGATTGCATTGTGGTTTTTAACGACTTTAAATTAATGCATTAAAAGAAAGACATTTCATTTTTCAAAGGATTTTTTTTTTTTAACTTGTGTTTTTTTCCCAAAAATCGTACATTACGCACCTGTCCGTTAAGAGATGCGAACGGCCAGTTGACAGCAGTGTTGCCAGACGTGCTGGGTATGTTCATCGGGCAAGCGCTCCCTGGACGAGGTATGATCAGCGTTTTCTGGTATTCAGGATCTATATTTAATGAAGATAAACCAAAAACAAAACAAAAATTACGGTTAATAACATTTCGCAAATCAAACAGCGCACACGCGAAAAAATTAGTAATAATACGAATCGTACAAATAATGATCATCTTATTGGGCGCGCATCCTTTACCTTCGTGCGGTGGACGGGCCATATCCCGGTGCGATAGCGTGGGCGGCGATGAAGCTGCGCCAAGTTCTACTTCCGTGTAATAGAATTCCTCTTCGTGGTCATCAATCGAATCATTAGTGCAATCGTCCGAAAGAGATTTGTCAAGCCTCGGTCTGAAAAATGCATAGCACCAAACATACACATTAATTTATTAAAATAATTATTATATTTTATAAATTTAAAATAGGTACACGAAACAAAAACAAAAAAAAAAAATGTATTCTTCTTAGTTTATCTTTATCATAAAAAGTAACCTCTAACCCCCGACTACTTCATTGAAAAATCCCGAGGTCAATATTTGAATTGAATTAATATGCACAACGATAATATTAGATATATATTATAAATATATTATTATTTTAGTTTTTTACTCCGCGCGCAACGCCCTCGTTATATTGTTAAAAGACGAGGACATCGGCGGCCGTATAGTGCAATAATAATTTAATAATTATATCCAACACTTACGTCTCGCGCATGCTAATATAGTTGCAGTTGCAATATAATTATAGCAGCTGCATACATATATAAAAAATAGTATTATATTAATAATTGCACTACTTGCTGCACGCTTACCCAAGGTGATTCTGACGGACGTGTAATTCTATGGAAGCCACAGTGGTAGTGATCATAACGCATCCGGGCCAAGTGCATTGAAAAACTGTACGGCAATCCGACTGCAACATAAAAATAAGAAAAATTCGATTATGCCATCATAAAATTATTATTTTTATTGTATTCATTCGTCCAACGTTCTGCGTAACAAAGAGAGTATAACAAAAGTAGGTAACGAATAAAATTCTGCGAGAATAACGAAGACAATAATTATTATTACATTTATTACACGTATAATTATTATACTTAATAAACGGACAATGCCATTATAAGTTATATGACATTTAGTACAAACAAAATATTTCTAGGTCATTCAAGAGATTAAATTGTTCTCCGATGTATTTATAATAATTAATAAGTAATGAGAGCATATCCGTCGGTATTCATTATATTATTTTCTAAACCGAAAAAATAATCACGAGAACTAAAAGCAGAAATATGTAACAAGACGGCTATTACAATTTAATAATATAATACAACCGTCGCAGGCGAACCACAATATGAAATTAGGAACAAATATATTGATACATAACCTGATCGGAAGTTGTTATTGATTTATATTTGGTTTAATTTATCGTGACAACTGACAAGTGACAACGATGTATAATAGGGTGACCTAAAGTCATGTCTATACAACGGAATTGTTCCGTTTTAATCCCGTTATTTTCATATTATTTTATATGCGTACAAAATACAAAACAATATTTAAATAGTTTTATATTGAATTATTTAATATAAAGTTTTTTAGTTTATAGTCATCAAGTTATTTATAAACAACAGCTTTTGTACGAGCGTCGAATGTCGATGAACAAATTTCAGCAATACAAGCATGATACAAAAATTGATGTATATAGAATGTAATTTAAAACCCTAACGACCGCCGCCCTTTCTAACAACTCGCATTTTTTAACATGCAAGAATTATCTCAAAAATATAAAAGTTATTTAACAATTTTTAGGGCAATATTTTCTTTTTAAGTACTAAAACAAAATTAAATTATTTATTCTATTTTTTTTATAAAAATGACGGTCACCCTAATAATAGTAAATACTATAGTTTTAATATAATATTTTATTATGTATTAACATGTTGATGTTGTTTATTGTTCGCTTGAAGTACCTATATAGTATAGTTTAAACATGTATATGATCATTATTTGAATGTACATAATATATATATTATAAACGCCATTAACAACGGTTAAAAATATATAATGTATAATCGCATACATTATAATAGTTGTTTAGTGGTCCGCACGTAAGTACACCAACACTGCACCAGTGCACAAAATATTTCTGCAGTTAAATTGCCGTGCGTCACAATGCAAGTGGGCAGTGGCTGACTGTTGTATTTTCAGAATCGCAACAAGAGTGGACGAAATGTAATAATAAAACAGAGATAATTTTAAGTAATTTGATAAATTTATGTAACACGTAATTTTCTTATTATTATATTAAAGAATTATTTTCTTAATATTGAACATATCGTAAACAATTATTTAGTTATTAAAGTACAAGTTATTATATTTTAATATTTCGTAAAATTATAAAATCGTGAATGTGTTTAAACACAACTCTCTCTATAATATGTACATAGACCAATATTACATACAAGACACAGAAGTCGTTTAGATAATTTATTCGAAATGTAAGTGTATAAACATTTTATTTATATATTTTAATATAACTCGTCGATGGAACGGGTCATTATATAATATTGACATTTAACGGTCACGAATAAATTATGGCGTTTAGTAGCAGCAATAGTATACTACTAGTATTGTATACTTATACAAGTACATTTCTGTTTAAATAATTCAAACAAAAATAAGAAGATGGTATGATATTATTACATATAGTCAATGGTGGTGGCTGTTATTTTTAGGTTATGCGCTGATATGGAACAATCGATGACGATGATGACATATAAATACCATCCGACAGCCTTTACCAAAAGGCCAATTGTGTGATAAATATAATCTAAAATACTTGGACAAGAATCAATAATAATCGTTATACCGCTTCGTGAGAACCATTTTCAGTGCCAATGTATCATCATTTTAAATATTATAAAAGCATTAAGGTCATTACCGAGCAACATACAATAGCGTGTAACAATAATAATAAGTCGGTTCAAAAAGACATAACGCGAAGAACTGGGTTAAAAATGTGGCCGAGTTATGAAATAATTTTATCGAAAACTTTTCGAAACGCGCGATGAGATGAGTAGTGAGAGTCACGATTGAAGTAACTCTTTATGCGATAAAACAATAACATAATCGTAGCGCGAGTACGAAAATCGCAAATAAAATAAAAAATCTATACGTCTCTACGCACCTACCTAATAATACGTAAACAAATAAAAATGCATTCCCGACGACTCGCGCTTGCTGCAACAGTACATCAATAATATTATACTATTGCAGAACGCATCATCACTGCAGCAGTGATCCTATACGAGACAATAATACATAATATTGTACATCATCATCGCGTGAATATAATAATATCAACTGGAAACGTTCTGGGCACGGCGGTCAAGTGCGGGGGAAAAGCCACAGTCGTCGGCTGCAGCTGCTGCTGCTGCTGCAACGACCGCGGCGAGAATATTATATGCGTTTCGTAATATCATATAATATAACCTAACGCGCGTAGGAAATAATATTATAATATTTATACTATTATAATCTTATGAATATGATAATTTCGTCGTCCGCGCGGGATGCAATAATAATAATA
>VUJU01004959.1:0-15898 GCA_009835225.1 Aphis craccivora
GTTTGTTGCTTGAGCAACGCGCCAGAAATTCCGAATTGCGATTGAGTAGCTGGTGGGTATTTTAATGGCGATTTGTTAATGGCAGAAAAAATACCATGTTTAACAAGTATAGTTCCATCAGCCGATTTCGTTCACAATAATTAAATGATTGCATATACGTTTTTCTACCTACTAATACACTTCACAATATTTAGAAGACACTAATGTATAATTCTATTTATATGCGATATCAACCCACTCGGCGCTGAATCATCTTGCGCACACTTATCGGCCTGGATCTTCCGACGATTGACCTAATAGAAATAAAAATAATGGTGTGTACATCGATTAAGAATTTTTATTAGTTCTTTTGATAATCGACGGATTTATTTATCTATTGCAAACACATCCACAAACAAAATACTAAGTACAACTGAAAACGATTTTTATTCATGGCTTAAAACTTATCCGTTTTTATTACAATATATATATATATTAAGCTAAAATTATGTGTTAATATAATAACTTCAATTTACCTACAATACTAAATAGTTAAAATTATTTATACATAATATTATATGAATATAGCAAAAATGCGTAAACCGTACAATAAGTACAAATATAAATCATTTAACGTAAAAGCAGTTTGATTGTAGTTATACCGTAATTCCAAATCAGAAGTCAGATTCACCTAAATTACCTGTGAAAAAAAAATGTCTTGATAAAAAATGTATAATTTACTTGCAAAATTTTAAAGCGTCCCAAAGGTTGCCGGTGACGATGTATTATATAATTATAATATGTAAAATTAACAAGTTTTTCAAACTTTTCGACTAGAACTTTTGATTATAACAGGATATAACCCCAACGTCTACCGGTCATTTAGAACACTGACTACAGTAAAACATAACAACAAATATCTAACTGTACAGCACACAAAAATTTCGAAAACCAAATACAAAAACTACACCTTTTGTTTCGTATATTATATAACGGTAAAATAATTAGTTAAAAAGATTAAAAACTAAATCTAAATATACATTCTTTCAATGTATATTATTATTATTATTATATTCCAATGAAATGAAGACGTTCAAATATTTGATACTTAAGACCAACAACTGTATAATATAATTAAATATTTATGTATAAAAATCGAATATACTCACATATACGCATTATAATGGTATATTCCAAAAGGTGGAGTTATATATAATAAAATAATAATAAAAATAATGTTATTCCCAACTGTGAAGAAGTTAACGTAGCACAGAGCTAAGAAGATGGAGAATATATATATATAGAAAGAGAGCATAATATTACAGTCACGGACATATCATTGATGTCTGTGATTTGGATGATATTATAATATTATATATATTACAGATATAATATTATTTAATAATATATATATATGTACATTATATATAATATTTCAGCGCACCTCAACCTCGTTTATTTGCAAGTGTATCATAAGTTGCAGCATACGTTGTCATAGAAATCCCACGCAAGTGGAGTACTTTAAAGCGTGCATGCAATGGAAGTCTATGTTGGGTACAGACTAGTAGACTACAGACAGTGTATCGATGTCACGTCATATATAGCTGTAAAGGCATAATATTATAACAGTTGTCTTTATTTGGACCAATTTCAGTACCTATTTTACATAGGTACGCATATTACAAATAATGATGTATATTTCAAGTAGGCAAGTCGTGTAACGTGAGTGTGTATAGATAAACGAGGTTGGCGGTAAAAGTATAGTACAAACTATGCAGTATGTATATGTATAAATCGCAAGACAGAGAGAGAGAATGAGATAAACTGCAGAGAGAAAACAACAACCGTTCACAGACTCCAAACAACGCGTATACCATATAATACCTTATAAAATTGTAAAAAAGACCCAAACGATAGAAATGAAAAGTGCGGGGGTGTAGGGATAGAGAAAAGACGTATTTAAGATTCGTTCTTTCCAGTAGGAATTTTGGGACACTTGAACTTAGTGGTGATAGTCGTCGGGGACTTGCAGTCTGCCACAGAACCGTCGCTACCCTGCAACCTAGTTGCAATAGTCTTGAACGCCTTCGACGGCAGTATGTCGTATCCGAAATATGGGCAAGCGTACTCCCAGCTCTTATAGTAACTATCGTATTCTGTTCGGGCCGAGTCCGATTCGTAAGTACGGCTTTTTCCAATCAAAGATGGTGTGGACGGTGTGGTGGCCGCGGATGAATAACCAGAAGTGCACGACAACGACAGCGGTGGCGGTGGTTTGTTTTTCACGTTCATGCCGTTGCTGAAGTTCGCACCATCATCATCATCATCGTCATTGTTATCGTTGTCGTCGTCGTCATCATCATCATTATGCTGCAAGAAGTCGAAGAGACGCGAGTGCGTACAAGTTCTTTGATATTTCTTCGAGCTGACGCTTCCGGTCCTGCCGCCAGCGCCGATCGTATCTTTGTCGGAAGTCGGTCGGTTTGCCATGTCAGCTGACGAAGTAGTCGTAATAATGCCTGAGTCAGCGTCATCGTCACGATCCGATGGTTGGCGACAGTCACCGACTGCCTCGTCGTCTGACAGACAATCAGCGTCCAACGCCTTCTCCAGTAGGTTCTTAGGCAGACAAACGGCGCTTGACGGTTTTTCATCATCCAAACATCCGTTGTCGCTATTCGACGTAAATGTGCTGTCGACCAACCCATTACCTGCACAGTCGTTGTTGATTTGCTGCCAAAAGTCCACTGGTGAACTGGCTGATGCATCTTCCTGCAGTTCCCCGCTCACCTTTATATCGGTGGTAGCTCTCTTTGGCGGCAATGTAACTGTCACCGTCACTTCACACTGGTCGGAGTCGCTATTGTTACTGTCCTGCACGCAGCACGGCGAGCACACGATTTCGTCTTCGGTAGCTTCTTCTTCGGTTATAGTATTCAATACATGTCCGGCATAAACGGTGCTGTCTGCCACTGATGTAACGCCGGTCTGCACCGATTGTTGTAGTGTGAACTGCTGTTGTTGTTGCTGTTGCTGCTGACCGTTCGCAAACGTAGAACCGGTGCAATACCAATCGTGAAATTCCTTTAGATAATTGTAATGTTCCCAAAATTCGGGACAAAGAAAAGGGTAAGGGGTATGCGATTGCAGATTTTGTAAGTCATTTTGTTGATCTTCTTCTTCTATAAAACAAAATAAAAAAAAACAAAAATAACGGCCGAGCTTGCTAATCGCAGTACTAGAACGTCGTCCTTGATGCTAATTCCACAATTCTACTTTCTTTTTTTTTGTACAATTTACTTAAACTATTACAAACATTTGATGTGATTAATGCATAAACTATATTTCATTATTTAACAATCTATGTTAAATGTATGTATGTGCGTATATAATGTATATTATATACAGTATTATGTCCACCGCCCACGAGCACGCATATAATACGTATTCTCTATTACGTAAATATCGTTAAAAATATTACGTAAACAATTTAATGACACTACAAAATATAACATTTGTTTTGGATACAAAACAAAATTCTATGAAGACTGCAAAACAACCGATGTGGTATACTGTTTTCATTTTTGTTAATTACAATTTTTTGTTACTTAAGAAGGTAATTAATTAATTTACTAATTAATAAACATCGTTAAAGTAAAAAAAATAAAATAAACATAATCAATATCAATATAATAAATTAACTTAAAAAACATAATTTTGTAAGTATAGTGTAAGAAAATAAAAAGAACGAAGTAAAATATTATTCAAACTAAAAAGCAATTAAATACTAAAACAAATTCACACATAGGTACAAAAAATTTAAAAAATAATATTTTTATTTTTTAATAATAAAACCAAACTATTTCTACAACAAATATTATTAAACAGGTTAATAAATTTTACTAACAAACAAATTAAAAAAATGTATACCTATAAAATTATAAACTATTGTAAATTCTAGATGTAACACTAGATACCTTAATAAACTTTAAAATACTAAAATACTCCAATACCTCGAAAATTTTGTATAATTTTTCAAGATGATAATAAAATAAGATATTATATTTAATTATATTTAAAATTTAACAAAGAATAATGATTATTAGAAAATTAAGATTTTTTTTTATAAACAATAAAATCACCTATAACAAAAGTATATTTTTAAACATTTCAATGTTTCATAAAATCGATTGTTTTTAAATTTAAAAACATAACATAGGTATAATAACCACAAATTTAAATTAAACTAGATATTTCAAAGATAATTTTTTGAGACGAAAAACTATTTAGACATCTACTTACTAAAAATTAAAACGTATATTATTGTATTTTAGTTATTTTTCAGTATTCATTTATCAGTGAAAAATATATATTGGAGATGATAGTACGAAGTCTTACTTCTGTATTTACATAATTATAACTTATTAATTATTAACAAGTTTTAACTTGGTGCTTTGAATTACATTAATCTCACATAAATAAAACCTTAAAAATAATTCATCAATTATCAATAATAAAGGTGTTATTTTCATGATAACACATGATAAAACATAACACGATAAAAACAAAGCAATTGTTAGACATTAATAAGTAAATAAACGATTTTCTCATAATCTCTGCATAAGTTAGAAAATTATAATTAATTAACCGTCATAAAGATAAAGATAATAAATGTAATTAAAATATTACACATAGGTAGTAAAATTGTATCATATATTTGATCGCCTGATTTCATTAATTCTATACTTAGTTGAATAAAAAATTTTGAACTATGAAACGTTACCATTATTTTGGCCAGTCATAGCTTGTAACATTCTGAATGATCTGGATGGTATAGAACCACCCGTATACTTATGCGGTTCTGAACCAACAGGTCTCTCTGACGGTGGTACATACATTTTGGATTCTATAGGTTCTACTAAAAATGTATTGATTAGAGCATTAGACTATAGTATTATATACGACATGAGTACATTATCTGTTAAAATGTAATTTTACCTGATACGTAATTGTTTATCGGTACCGATTGTTTGTAGTTGTTGTCCATCGGAACTGTAAAATTTTAAATCCAATGTGAAATTTACGAATTCAAATAAAAATTTTAATAAAATATAAACCATAGCGAAGCTCAAAGCATATTATAGCAATATACTAGCGCGTAGCCTTAATCTATCACGGCAAATATATGTTTCATTAATAGATAAAATCTTGACAACACAATCACATTAAGGGATATGATTTAATGTTTTTTTTACCCGGTGCAGAGTTCGTTAATGTTTGCAACATTCGAAAGCTTCTAGATGGAATCGACGCACCTTTGTAACGAGGGTCCGTTTCGTTGTGTAAAAATTTATCATCATCAACTGATAAACGTATATAAAAATAATTCCCTTAATTAATATATTATGATATTATAATATTACCCGTTTAATTGTACATGTATAGTGTATACATCAACTAAAATTAATATAAATAAAATTGTAGTTCAATGAGTACCTATAATATAAGTATATAGGTATGAGAAATTTAGAATATTATACCTATACACTTGATTATAAAGTCAGAAAATTTAACCAATTCTAAAATGTGTCTAAATATGCCATGATAACAAAAAAGCGAGCGTGTTGCTTGGTTTATTACCACCACCGAATAATAACATAAATGTTTACCACTATTTTCCAAAACTTTGAATATCTTGGAAGGTATAGAGCCACCTCTATATCTTGGATTTTCTGTATCTACATTATTAGCTATAATAATTAAATATTGAAATTCTGCGAATATTTATTACTTATTGAATACCTATATTACGTTTTCGTAAGAATACAAACCTTGAGATTTAACCCTACTCATGAAAGATCGATCGTCATCACTTAACTGCAACTTTCTGAGTTCAGACAAGGGTAATGACTGGCTGTTATAAGGCTGAGAACCATCATAAAGCATTCCTAAAATGTATAAATTAATATTTATATAAAAGGAAAAGATTATTGAATTAACAAAAATGTAAAAATAATTATGTTTAAGAAAATTCTAGGTGATAAATAAAATGTAAAATATCATTATATTTTAGAATATATTTAAGTGTCCAAACCACTAAACAGTGAACACTAAGTATTCAAGTGTATTATCATGTACTATATACAAGTGTAAATATATTATTTAAATTTATAATTTATAATTCATAAAACTTAAATAACTTATAATACCCAGGTATACGTATACTTATATATAACAAATATATACATTTTGACATTATGAGAATAACTTAATGTGCAAAATATTTTTATACTCGTACAAATATTTGGTGAACATTTAAGATACGGTTATTCGTTTTTGAATTACAACAAAAAAATAAAATAAATTTTGTTAAAAACTAGTTTTCATAATTTTAGATTTGGTTCAATTGGTTCAATCGCATTAATTTTAAAATGGTGAATGTGTGTGATTTATGGTGAAAAAATTCATTAATTTTTCTGGTAAAAAAGTGAATTAAGTTGAAACTTATAGAATGCCAAATTTAAAAATTCCTAGTATTTTTCAGAATAATTGGAGAAAACGAGTATTGTTAAGTAAAACAAGTTTTCAATAAAATCAATTTTCTAATGTTGTTGTAAAACAAAAACGAATAGCCATAAATACTTTAAATATTCACTAACTGATTGCAATTTCAATAAATGATATAATTTAAAATTAAATTTAGTTTGGACTTCTTTTTAGCAATTAAAAGATAGTTAAAATTTTTGATTTTTTAGCTTCTTTTTTTATAAAATATCTATAGATGTCGGTTAGGTTATCTGTTTAAAAATATTAAAGATACTTCAGCATGATTTTTAATAAGAATTTGAAAATTAATTTCTAGTTAAAATGTATAAAATGTAATGATCAATTTGTATAGTTAAGTGTTGAAAATATATATTCATTAATTCTTTTACTTTATACGCATATAACAAAAATTGCGACTATGTTTTTAATATTTTTATGTAGATGTAAGATCTTATAATAGGTACATTTTCAAGAAATTCGCCTCAGTAAATAATTTTTATCGACATTTATAGAAAAACAAATCAAAAATTTTCATGTTTAAATATCTTTAAAAAAATCAAAATATTTTGAATATCTTATCTTGTATGAAAATTGATAACATAAACACTGTAAAAATTTCATGTTATACAATTATTCGATTTTAAATTATACCAAGATAAATTAATTGTTTTCAAAATTAGTTAGCGTAAAACTCGTTTTTTACATTATTAAGAAAAGTATATTAGAAATAATTGATTAGAAAAATATGGTGATGACAGACAACAATGACGAGATCCAAGTAGGGACAGGGACCTTCTCCCCTTAAGACTTTTAACAGTCCTTTACTTACACAAATATTTTAAATTGTATATTTAGTCTAGTAGTAATATTTAAAAGCCCCCCCTCAAAAACAAAAATTTAATCCTGGATCTACCACTTATGACAGACACATACAAAACGTACATCATTGTAAAATCAATACATTCATCGCTTTACTCAGAATCTAAAATAATAATCGTTAATTATTTTAATTCTTAATTAATTGTATCCAAAAGTCACCTTTAGGCTCGGTTATTTGTTGGAGTACTTTAAATGAACGTCCTTGTATCGGTTCAGAATCATACGAATGGTTTATATTATTCTTCAACGGTTGTGTTGGAATTTGTTTATTAGTTTCAACTCGTACAGGTACAACACGTTCTTCTGATTTATCAGACTGAAAAATTATTTATAAAAATGTATTTAAATTTCTACGAATATGAAGAATTATTAATTATATCATTAAATCGAATATGTATTCGAACATTTATTATAATTTATAATATATTATAATAATCACCTGATTAACATATTCTTTTCTGTTTTGAGTCCACGGAGCTGGAGAGGGTTGAATTTGAGCAGCCTTTTGCATCCAAGGTGTGGGCGACTTATTCAATTGTGGTTGATTCTGAACTTGGGGCAATAGACATACTCGTTCAGTGGCAGAGCGCACGTTACACACTGGTTTATGTTCAAAGTTTGTTTTCACCTCTTGTTGCTGCTGATAGTCTGGAGATTTCTGAGGTACTTGTTCTGGGCTAGGTGGAGTCTGTGCATTTCTTTCTAAACGCCTTTGCATTCGAGGACTTCTGATCTCGCTCAAGTCTAATCCACCCGGAAGATACGTAAATGGTTTTTTGTCTTTGGTAGCCATTGCGTTTTGTATAGTTGATGGTATCTCTCTAGGCTCACTCAGCTAAAAAAATCATTATTGTTATTTACTATTTAGTCAAGTGCAAAAATGTATAATATTTATTAATAAGAAGAATGTATTTACAATGTATATCCATACAGTCGTATAGGTATATATATATATATATATGTATAACAGTATATAGACGGTTTAATTTTTGTTAAATAACCAATTTTCTCTGTTAACAGAATAATTAATTTCAAAAGATAAAAAGTATCAATATTTAAATTGTTTTAATTATAATAATTTGAGTTATGAATTATGATTCATGAATATAGTTAAATGCATATTCGTAAATTTTAAATGCACACATACCTATTTATTATTGTTCTGACTTTAAGGTTTAACTGCGCTTAAAATGTACTATAAAGACGTGTAAACAATTGCATCATAAATATTTATTTTAATCATTGAATTACACATAAAAGCAATTAAAATATTTTATTCAAGTTTTAATAGTACTTTACAATTATAATTATTGCCATAATAAAAATAATGTAATGAACAATAGTATATTTAATAAGTAGATATGAGAAATATACAACATAAACTCGCATACCTACTTAATTTCACTCTTACGTGAGTACCTAATGACATTTTATTAAAAATTTAATTAACTTATGTTGCTTTATTTATTAATGTTTATAATTTTTAAATCTACTAATATCTTTTAGAATTATTTTTATTGAACTCTAGCAATAAAAGTTAAATAATATAAACGAGAATAATGTATTAAATATTTTCAAAAATTAGCTCGGTGACTATTTTATATATTTAGCTAAAACAAACAGTCATTAAAATATACTAGATTTTCTGCCATTATAATAATATAATAATATATGAGTAATATGGTATAACGGTAAATAAGTACATAACAAAAAAAAAAAAAACCAATAGTAATATTTACCTCAGTTTTTATTCTAATAGCTGGAATGTGTCCACTGTGCAACATTGGTGGTGGTGGAGGTGGTGGTGGACCACCTTGAGTTGTACCTCCTGTAAACAAATAACATCAATTTACAAAACATTGTTCTCATAAGACCATCTATATAAAATATAAATGAATATATTATATAAGTTCTATTTTTTTATTACCAGAATATTGCAGTGGTGGCGGTGCTGGGGGCGGTGGTGCGGACATATCTCTATCAGCTAAGTCGTTCACTCCTATTTGATGCCTATATAATATCACAACAAACGATAATACTTTATTATCAATGTAGTACACTCTTCGTAAAAAATTCAATTAGACTAAAAATAGTCTACGCACAAAGCAAATTTAATAATACAAAAATTTTAATACATAGCAAGTTTTGCACGATAGTATACCTGTATTATTTATATTATATAATATATAAGATTACGGCGGTTCACATAATAGAACAAATTTTAAAATCTTTGAAATTAATATAGAATATGAACCTACAAATCACTGCTTTTATTATATGAGTAGGTATATACCATGTCTGTATTAGTGTATACTATATATTGTGTATCGAGTGGTTTAATAATAGCGTGCGAGTATTTTATATTACACACTTTAGTGTTTGAAATTGTCATTGTGGGGGACAAGCTACCATATTTGGACCGAAATGAGCTATATTATATTTACGCTACTCGAGAGCTTGTTCGGCCGTCTGCTATTACACGAGTTATCTCTGCTTTTTGTATAGGTACTAATACCGACGTTTTGCAGGATCAGCCTTGCCCGCGTGCCCTTGAACAGGCGCCGCTATTTAGTTTTTATTCTTCAAACAGAAAACACATAATATATTTTCAACCTTGCCTATTCTCATGTTGAATTTTTTGCCGGTTGTTTATATTTTCTATATTTACGATTATTGTGTGTCGTTAAGGTCAACGGTAATTTGATTAGATTACTATACTATATTATGGTACTATATAATATAATCTATACTCTATAGATTATTGCCTCGGAAAACGGAAACTGCACCGATGTACGCGGAAATATGAGATTTAAATTATGTGCACCAAAACAAAAAAAAAGTCATGTTAAACTATATAGTGTATAGTAAAATAAAATACAATGTATTATTTAGTAAATTATAAACGCAAGTCATATGCGTGTACCTGTAGTACATGAGCTTAGAAACCTTCAGATATATCATACTAAATATAAGATGTTCATTTGCTATGTTTTATATCCTTATATAACACCACCGTTTATTATATTATAAAATATTGAAATTTATATAATAGATCTTCTAAATAGAAAATTATTATTAGTTGTGACTACATTTAAAATAAATTGCAAATCAACAAAGACGGAAAATCCTCTTCAAAATTTATTAGGAAGTAATGGACTAATGAGGTATTAAAATCATCTTTCATTTATCGTGGCAATCAATGAATTATAATTTTAATTTTTTTATTGCCGTGAAAAAACGTACATAATAAATACGAAAGTATAAAAAAATAGGCATTATTTTAAATGTTTTTGAAAAGATACTTAAAAATGATATTACCCTATAATTTCAAATTTTACGCCAATGGGAGATTAGGCTATCTACAATACAACAATCAATAGATATACATTATACAACATATATTTAATATATTATATTATTTATAAATTATGATTACGATTAACGATTATACCTAACTTTAAATAAGTTTCAGCTACCCATAAATGTTTAATGGAAGTGGTATGTCGTGCAGTCTATCACTTTCATCAATTCAATTTAATTTTAATATTAGGTAAACGCATTTGATTAAACAATTGACTGTCACGATGGCCTTCATTATAATATTATTTAGCATAATATATATTTTTTAATTTTTTGATAAATAGTTTAAGCTGTACCTACTGAGTACTGAGTGTACTGTACTACTGTAGTATTCATTATTGTCAACAATTTAAGTAAACAAATAATTTAAAAATGTTCATAATGACAAATTATTTTTTTAAAGGAGAAAGTTTTAAACTTTAAGTTTAGAATGTTATATCCAGTTATATTTTGGAAAAAGGTTTATTTTTTAAGTTTATTATCAATATTTATGTAATTGTAATTATATTAATTAATTTATACATATTTTATTTATTATACATAAGGTATATTAAACACTACTTTAAATTGTAATATATAACAATACTATATGATTTCAAAAATAATATTAATAAAAATTCTTCTCATATAAAAATGATCTCATCCTACATCCTTCATTATTCTTGATAAATTAGAAAAGTAAACTTATGTAAACGTGTGTGCCAAACAATATGACTCATCACAGCATTATATTTTGTACAGTTGTATTATGTTTTATTAATTAATCAAGTTAAATAAAAAATAAATTTGTTTAAAATGTAGCTATACAAACATTGAAAATATTATTGTTTAAGAATACTTCGATCTCAAATTAAATTTAAATTAATTGAATCTAAAAATTTGATATTATAAATAGTACATTAATATTATAATTTTTTAATTATATTGGTAAATTTATAAAATATATATATAATAAGAATAACATAATGTATTCAAGCATGATAATAATAATAACAATATTTAAATTTGCATTTTATAAGAACACTTGTATAAATATAATTAATGTATCTGTAAATCTGTTAAGTTTTCATTTTGTTATTAATATATTTATACTTGTTTAAACTTATGATAATTATATAATAAATATAACATTGTGCTTTATATAAAAACTAAAATGTTATTTCAAAATAGAGCCCACTTTACAATAATGCCAAATATCTCTGTTGCGTATACGATAACACAAAATATAACTAGTCTTCGAAACCTAATATCTCGTATTTTTAATATGAACAAAGAATAATTAATATCAATAAATCTACCTAAAAAATAAAATATATTTTATATATGTACATATAATTTAATTGTTAAACACGTCATTTGTTGCGATCAAATAGGAATGATGATGTCATAATATTGAAATCTTAGAGAGGAAAACAATAATACAACCCAGCTAAATGTTGGCTACGGATCAAATTATCTGAAATATTACATTATTAAATTAAATTATATCGGTAAATGTAAAGCGAGCTATATGAAAAAAATTTCCAAATAAAATATCAGTGAAAAAAATGAAAATAAAGTATCAAAAAAACATTAAGTATACGGTATACGTACTTACAACTATAGGGTTATATATAGGTTATATATTGGGTAATTATTTATCTATATGCATTATGTTATATATCACTTATCCAATTTAATTTTGAATTACAGAATAATTTTATAAGGTCAGGCATATGAGATATGACTCTTTTACCAATTTTTTAAAAGTACCTAACTGTAATTCCATTTTTGTTTAATCAACCAAAATAACACAAGTACTTTAGTAAGTATAATAAATATATCATGAATTAAAAGTAAATATAACATCAGTATTGTGTTAGGTATAATAGTATTTTAATTGCTTTAAAAAAAATATAACTATAATACGATATCAATAAGCGTCCCTTGTGAATATTTATAACTACAAAGAATATATTCCTAAATTTAATAATATTTTGATGCAAATAATCGATTTCTATTGCAATTAATATGTGTAGAATTCTTAAAATTAAATTATTTGATTTTTATGATATACATATTTTAAACTGTATTTTAAGTGAATTTTTTGAATGTTATTGTAATTGATAATAAAATAGTACCTATTATATCGTGTTACTGTAAACTGTCTGTCAAGAACTACTCTACCACAAGCTACCAGCGTATCGTAGAGTTGCAAATATTAATTTACAAATTTTAATTTTATCTTATTCTATTTTATTTAGTTTATAGTTATGTTATCAATTATTTGCAATAGGTTTATACATCATTATTACTCATATAGAAGTATAATTACAGTTTTTCTGTTTTGTAATTTGTTTATATATATATATATATATCAAAAAAATAAGTACATCGACATACGGCAGCAGGAAACATCGCACGCAGACTTACAATATACTGGAGAGTTGTCGATCAATCCCTTGGTCTTGGATCACTTGGTGTTCCGGCAACGCATCCAGCATAGCGTTGGCTTTATCGTTATAATTCCCTAAAACGTTTCTGTACATGTTATACACAAGTTTACGCACTCTAGGATCAGTCCTGTCCAATTTCGATGCTTCGGCGGTAGCTGTAGTCGTCATGGTTGAGGAATTCGAGTGAAAATTGTATGAAATATAAGTTCAGACACGGATATAATATATTAACAGCCGACGGAACATGCACGATTATAGATTATATAATACAAAATATAGGTACGTATTCGTTTACACGGCGATGATATAAAAAAAGTCATAAAACGAATTAACACATAAACGTGCGCACTCTACGGCGACGCGGCACTGAATGAGAGTCAGATGCGTCGACTATCGTCTGCAATTTGTCCGGTCTCCAGAGTATAATAACAAACCGGTCACTCGAATAGGTATTCTAATTCTATACTACATGTATTAGTGATAGTGTTTTTTTAATGACGCACTAAACACGATTACGCGCAAATATTGTTATAGAAAAAAATGTTATTTAATTTTGTAGGTATGAGTTCGCGCTAACAAGAGATAACTTATTACCAATATGGTTTTATAAAAATGAATATAATAGAAGATTTTCTACGCACTTCACTTCAACACTAACACTTAAATAATTATAAATCATAATAATAATAGACAATATATGTATAAATTAACCACAGTGATTATGAAAACTTGGAATGCCCTGTATACTATACTTATTGTTTGTTGTTTCCATTCATAGTAAGACAATATTATTTAAACTATTTTGATAATAGTTATTAATTATTATGGAGAATTGTATAATATTAAATTAATTTAATAGAGAATAAATATAAATGTTATTTAATACCTAAATATATTCATTAATAACTGCAGCTTCGTTTTTCGTTGCACTGTTGCAGTTCTATAGGTACAAAATATAGGTACCTATACCTATTTGTATAATTATAATTACAGTACAATACGGCACTGAGAACGACATATTATTTCAACTATTCAATTAAAACTAATTATGACTATAGACTATAGAGTAGATATTAATTTCCCTGTTTTTATTATTATTATTATTTATTTCTAAAGCTGTAAAAATCAGAAAGATACTTTTTTATTTACCATTTCTTAAACATCAAAATAATTCAATTCGATAACACAAAAAAAATCTAAAACAGACTTCAATTAAATACTAAACTCAAATTGAAATATTATAATATTATTATACTCACCTATAATGTATACACTATACACCAATTCACCTAATTATCAAATAACTAATGGGTTTTTCATCAATGTGTAAACAATTAATTAAATTAAGTACTTTTTAAATTTAAACTATACTTTTAAACAGTGACATAATTTCAGTTTTCAGTAGAGAGGAGCAAAAGTTTTGACCGGTCCAAATAAGTAACTTAAAAAAATAATCACTCGCAGTCACAACCACGTTTCTACTTAAATTTTTATTAAATTACTATTGCCATCTTGCATATTTTATAATTTAGATAATTTTTCTCTTATCATTATAATGAAAAATTTGTATTTACTAACAATATAATTTAAAAATATAAAGCAGTGGATATTTTATATTTATTTAACAAAAACTTAAAAATCTATCAATTTACAGTTAACCTAAGCTATTAGTGGATATCTTCTTGTTTTCATTTTTAAAAATATATCCACTGTACAGAATTAGAACTACTATAGGTTTCAATATCACATTTATCAACAATTCTGCAGTGTTTAAACTTTCTAATTATTGATATCATAATTATTTTACATACGATGAATAGTCGATAATATAATGTTCCTTTTTTTCTCACACAGTACATACCAACTTATGCATATCCTTGTGCATAAATACTTGGTCCAACGAAAGAACACGGTCCACAGCAATTGTGTGCATCTTCACTAGACATCCTGCTAAAGTGGAACTGGTCGCAGTGGTAGGATATCATGTGAGGATATGCAGAAAACTAATTTTCGTAGGGCCGCGGCGTATTCTTCCGTTGGACCGAGTAAGTAAAGTAATATAAAGTATATTATATATAAATACATTACAATTACTTTCAAAGTCTCGACTTTTAATGTTTCAAACTCATAATAAATAATGACAATATTATAAAATAATTAATTACCTAAATATTCATGCATTATACTTCATAATATCACAGAATAAATTTAATTATTGTACCATATAATATTTTAAAATATTTTTTAACTTTAATGTTACATTTTACTTTTTCTTAAATATTGTCTACTATGTTAAAATATGTCTTATACAGTTTAATACCTATTGAGAAAAATTACTGAAATTCTTTGTTTATTAATTAATAATTTAAAACGCAATGTATTTTATATTGTTTAGTATTTGTATTGTTATAAATTATAGGTTATGCTAAGGAAATTCAATAATATTTATTTATTTCAAATATAACGGGCAGAGCCCAATTACATTACAAGTGTACAATAAGTTATAAATTTACATTTAAATACATATATAAAAATTAATAATTACATTTTTCATGATACAAAAGATCATAGAACAGTAAATAATAATAATAATAATAATAGTTTATGTAGGGAATGATGGTTGTTCATTTGCTATGCGCATCATACGATGTATAGGATTATTCCGGCCATAGTTAGTAGAACAATTTGGGATGGAGAAG
>VUJU01004960.1:0-15896 GCA_009835225.1 Aphis craccivora
ACATATATTTACTTATATTAATATTATAGTTATATGCAATTTTTTTAATTATTTAGTTTATATGAACTATTTAATGCATTTATATTTCAAATTGTGAACTCATGGGCCCCCACACGAACATGTTCAGTGGGGCCCATTATCTTCTTGAAGAATAAATAAATAAATAATTATAAAAGAACTTAAATTCTGGTATATTCAGGCCATTAAAACATAAACCACCTTTTTCACCAACCATTCGATATTATATTCTAGGCTGACAAATCATCTCCGTTCAGAATCGTTTTTCGTATACAATGATACCTATCATGGGATTCAAATTTAACACTCCTATAATATATAATAATGATCCGTATGGCACCTAATGTACAGCAGAGCGGTACCCACTTACCCACTTTTTTTTTAAATTAATATTATTGTTTGATAAATTTAGCAATGGAATAAATGGTTTAAAACATTCCAAAGTATCTACTAAGTACCTACCATTTTTTATAACAAAAATTATGTCTTTAACTAGTTATAACTTATAATTTATATGCAATTTTCAAATCTATCAAATAGTTAACGAAAAAAAAAAATATAATATAATATTATATTTTATTGTTTAATAACGATCGTAGTAAATATTTTTTCCAATAATAAAAAAAAAAAACCTTAAATGTATATAATACTTTTAATACGTTTCGTGTTTTATAAATTACGTGGATTCATTATAAATATAAAATATTCTATGTACATTAAGTATAATCAATTGAAAGTAAAATTTTTAAAGCATGCATTATATTCAATAAACCGTTTTGAATGTTTTGATGATTATAATATTTAGTATGTAACTTAAAGCACTTAATTCAAGAGAATACCGTAAAACTATAAATTCTTGATATTTATTATATCTATGAAATATGAACACGTACAAAACCTTATAGAAATAATTAATGCATATTATAACTATTTAAATTTGTTAAAATATATTTATTTATTTATTATATTTTATTGGTCAAAGTATTTATACATTTGAGTTAATTAATTTGAATTTTTTTTTCAAGAAATAATTTATACAATATTACTCTACTGAAATATCAATCGTAAGCAATCATTGGGATTGGCTACAATTATAATAATTAATAACAAACGAACTACATATATTTTATTATAGATAATATTGTAATGTTTTAGTAAAACAAAAAAAATTGTACATTAATTTGATTGCGTTACACTGATGAATACTATTTTCAGAACCAACATATTAATATCCATTATATTCTATATGCCGTGACGGATAGTACCTTTTTTAATTTTAATAAAAAACACCCACATTATAATAATAAATTACGATCAATTTAATGACAATATTATTGATTATGTTTATAACACAACAATGTTACAGAATTTAAGATAATTCTATGCGTGTGTGATATTAAAAAAAATATATTATAATGTTAAATAATGACGATGTACAAAATTATATGAACGTTCAAGCAATATCGGTTGGTGTGGGGTCACATTAGAAAAGAGCCACTTCCACGTCCTATTATCGTGTCATTTTTATGCAGGCACGTATAATACGTTGTAATAATATAATATTATTTTTACATGTATGCTTAATGCGGCTATGAGAAAATGTAAATTTTCTGCTCTCAAAACTTAGTCGTAAATATTGTTCGGATAAATGTCTATAGGTCCGTAGAAGAACGAAGCCACGCGCGTGATCTCATTGCTGATGGATGATACGATTTGGATCGCTTTAAGTGTAATATATGTATATACCCCCAATGGTTTAATGAAAAAGGTAGTCCCCTTTTTTGGTTTATTGTGTTATCTATGTATGTGACCTTTTTATTATTTATTTTTATTTTCTTGTTATTTTTCTACCAAAGACCGAAAACAAGACAATTCCATTTTCACTTGGATTGAATTTATCGTTTCCGATATACTTAGTACTCTCAGCAATGCAAGCTTGTAATTTTACATATTAACTAATTTTTGTTGAATGCACTTTTATATTGCTTATAATATGAAAACGTCTTAGTTCTCTAAAGATGATAATATTGATAGTCGATAACGTCACAGTTATAAAATTCTAAAACGTATTTAATACCAAACCATATTAAAACCGTATACTTATCCTTATTAAAATTAAGGGTAATTTTTAATAAAACCTGTAAAGTGGGTGTTTTTTAGTTATAACAAATTAAATTTACTAATATTTCTGGTTTAAATATTAGATTTTTTTAAATTCAAATATTTTAGATATCATCAATCCCAAAATTGTTCACCAAAATCTACTTCAAAACAATGTGTCTGATAATTTTAACATCACCACGAAACAATCACAAATCGTTAAATTTATAAAGAATATAAATTCACATAATAATTTTGCACCCAAATTTTTCACGCTGGTATTTTTTTTATAAAAATCATGTTCAGTAAAAATGTGTCAAATTTAAGCACAAAAATGTAAGTAAAAATACCACCATTAATCTAGGAATAATGGATAGGAATATAATATGAAAAACCATATTTTTTTAAACCTTGTAATTTATTAACTCTAATCTTTAATATTATGCAAATCTAAAAGTACATGGAAAAAAATGTCTCTTTGGATTAACATTTTTAGATTTATTAATGTTTTATACCAAATTTAATGTATATTTTTTATACTACAATATTTTATATTTTATTTTAAATGGTAAAAACTGTAATTATTTTATTTATTTGTTGTACATTACACATTCTAAAAATGAAACATCAATTAAATAACGAACTCTACTAGTTTTAAAGTTAAATTTTATTGTAAATCTGAACTGGATAGAGCCAAAAATGATTCTTAAGTAAATAAGAAAATAACTATTTAAGATGCAATTCATCAATTTCAAAATAATTTCACGAATAAAACATTCCAAATTAAATACATTTAGTAAAAAACTACATACTTATAAATTATAATATTATAATATTCAATAAATTAAAAGAAATATTTAATTATACTTAATTACTTAAATAGTTTGGCACAGACATACGTATTATCATATAAAATGTGTAAGATAAACTTTATTCTTTATTCTTTATCTGATAAAGTATGCATAAAAAGACTAAATAATAATTATAAAAATAATTCATAATAAAATTCATATTATACCACACACATTTTCTTTGATACATTTTGTTTCATTAATAATAAAGAAATCAATATATATATATTTCTTAACTCCTTAAATTATAGTAAGTTATTTTCCTGGATTAAACGAAATGTTTGTATAAAGTATGGTCAGATTAAATATACTATATTTATTATTTAAACTATTATCATATTTATATCTCAAAATTGCGTCATAATATAATATACTAGAAAACTTTGAATATTTATTATCTATATGCAAAATAAATAATCAATTTTGTTGATAAAATAAAAAATAAATGTTATTACCTATCTGCACAATATACTCTTTGTATTATATATATTTAATTATTTGAATATTTTTTAGGAGCAATTACAATTTCTAAAGGGAAGATCATAAATAAATACAAGCTAAAGAAGAAAGAAGGGTGTTCATACTCGGTGAATATTCATGTAACTAAGTATAATATATTTTAACAGCATTAACATTCAATTTATCATCCTTAAGCACTGATAAACAATAAATAATAATTCATTTAGTAAATTTAATAAATTTTATGATTTTTTATTAAATAGTATTATCGTTTAATTAATACAATTCAAGTAAAGCATTCAGTTTATACGACTATTTTCGATTTTAGTTTTTTTTTTTTTGTTTCTGTTTTATATTATTAGCGAATTGTTAAAAAAAAGCTTTAAGTGATCCAAAGTTATTAATTAGACGTTTGTTTTTAAAATTATTACTTAAGACGTCACTCGTTACCGTTATTTAATTTCCGAGAAGTTTTCTTACGTTTTAAACGTTAGAAAAAATAGTAAAACAAATATTTTTAGTTGAAGTTTCGCGGTTGGTGGGTAGCGGAGTCTGTTGGTACGTGACATCATCTAGTCGTTAATTATTCGAATACAAAAATTCTGTGGAATATTGGCCATATTAATTCAATCCAAATGTAGCAAATGGTAGATTAAATCTGTGCGTGTCTGCGGTGTTTTGTTAGTTTTTGTTTTGATCGTATAATCGTATTATCGAACGGCATTAACGAGCTTAACAAAAATACACAATAATCAAAGATAACAACAAACTAATTCTCGCTGTTGTACAAATGAATTGCCTATGTGGTCACACGAATACAATATAATATAGAATTTACATAATTTAACGCGTTGATCGACATCATTAATATAATAATATAATATGTATGTTTTGTCAATCACTGTGAAAAATCGATTATCATGGGTTTGATCACAAAATATGAAAACACATTAAAAACTGAATAGATGCCGCCGGTCGTTTATCAAATACATTTAGTTAAAATATTTTGCTGTATTTATAATCTTATAACATTATAATATCACGGAATTGTTTGCACATAACTCTATATAATTACCGTACATGATGGTGTATACACGGGAAATATAGTGCATTGGTCTACCACATTCACCGTAAAATTAATTAAAATATATTAAAATAATATTTATCTATATAATATCATATGTGCGATAGGTACGTCGTGCAGTTTAACGGTGCTACTTCTCCATCGTCTTATGAGTTGTGCAGTATTCAAGGTTGCAAACGCGTCAATAACCATTGCAACGCTTTTAGGATGAAATTTACGGGGTTAAACGTATTTATTATGGGTATATACGTAGTACGTACTATCTATGTAATGCATAACAATGTAATCAAAAATGACAAGCGTATCGTCATCAGTGGCTCCCGAAATATATTAAACGCCAGCCTTAAACATCATATTATCTTTATTATGAAGGATTCCATACAACGCTTAATATACATTATTACCGTATACCTAAAATAAGGTACATTATAAGTGAAATAATATTAAATAGATAAATAATAGGTTTAGCATATCGTGTTATTTTTAAAGGACTCTGAATTTGAATTTTGATTTTGTCTGAAAATAATTCAATAATATTAATAAAATAATTTTTTTTTATATATAATATTATCAAAATAATAAATAATTGTAAATACTTTCTGTTACTTAATAGTGATTGCATGTGGCAAACATCGAAAATGCATGATTTGTCAACGTTAATAGGATTAGTTAACCTCGTTAGTAATATATTATAATATAATAGAGATATTGGTTCCTTAACTATATTGGTGCTATATTATGAAGTTGCAATTTTTTTGTAGGAAGATTATAGAATACTATACATTATAATTATCTATAGCCATGAAAGATTTTTCTTCATATCATTGGTAATATTTTCATTGTGCGAAAATTCCCTCCTGATAAGTTCAAATATTCTTTTAATTTATAAAATAATAGATAGTATCATTTCATTATCTATGTCGTTATAATGGTAATATGTATATTAAATATTTATCATTAGCCACTAATCAATTGTATCTAAATTATTTATTAAGCTTTTAAGGTCAACATAATTATTGCCGTTTTAGTATTTATTTAGTATTCATTATATTAATGATAATAAATAATAACTAAGTAACGACATAATATCATCTATAATTGTATATATATTATACATGATATTATTATTTCAAATAATTATCAAACAATTATATTCAGTAGATAACAAATCAAGAAATGATTAGAGCACTTCTTAATTAGCATTTAGTAAGTTGAATTGGCGAACAATTAATTGAAGTAATTTTGTACATTCAATTTTTCTTCGCATCAAAATAGTATTTGATTGCATCGATCCTAATAATTTATTAAATCAATTTGAAAAATATGGTTTATATGTTAAAGTTATTTGGTAAATTTTTTTCAATATGTACTCAATATATAAATAAAACTATTAGCAATTATAATATAATTATAAGATATATTCTTGTAATGAATGAAAATACACTCTAATTTCGGGGATGATAATGTGTCATTAAATCAGTTATTTATTATATTATAATTTAGTAATATTTATCGTCATAGCGATTTGCTTACTGAAACCGTGGTTAGCGTCTGATATGTGAAATGAAGTGACCGATTTATATTTAAGAGTAAAACGACTTTTCTTTGAATCACTACTTGTCAGTGGCGGCTAGTGTGCTTTGCAAGTAGTAGGGCGATATAAAATTGCTTATTTATGGAAATTATCGAACATAAATAATATTAATAATAGACAATAGTTATTTAATTAAATCTATTTAATATATATATATAAATTAGTATACATAAAAATCAAATAATTCCAATGTATATTTATGGAAACAAATACCAAATTGAAATAATAATTGCTTACAAGTTACGACCAAACAAAGTAAATAATTAACATACGCGAGTTCGAAATCCATGCAATCGGGCGATTAAAATCATCGCCCCGGTGGCAGTATAATTATAATGTTCCCCCTTCTCAGTTTTTTTTTATTTCGATTATATTAATGACGAGCGACTTTTAACATCGCCCAAGCTCGCATGCACTGCTAGCGAATCCCAGAAAATTGTTATTGGTTATCGATTCTCAGAAGCTACAGTGTTGAATGATTTATTTTTAAGCTCCAATTTTAAATTTTAAATTTTATATTAATCTTATAGATAAGTAAATGATAATTTAAAATTTTAGAAGGGGTGATCGCCCTTATTTACGAACCGCCACTGAATAATTGTTAATTTTATTTAACTTTTTGACACACATTAATACATATATTTTAAATTATTATTTCAAACGTATATAGCTAATTAACTATGTTTTACTGCTCAGACGATCTGCGTAGTCTTTTACACTCGTCTTTGACCATCCGTACAAAAAGACAATAATAAGGCGAGTGCCGTGTGACTTAAAATTGGGCTACTTATATCTAATGTTATGTGTGTGTGCGAGAACATATGTGTGCATGTATATTTGTATCTAATGCCACATTTACCGTCTTAATTCTAAAGGTTATTAATTAAAGTTATAATATAAATTAGTGTCATGTATAATATGATCATTAAATTTAAATGTCGTTCAATAAATATTATATATTATTACATCTACCCCAGTTTTTTTTTTTTTTTGTGTGTCTTTTAATGTGCCCACGCGGCTCACATCAAAATCATGGACATATGAATACAACTTTTTTTTTTTTAATAAATATTAAGTTTATTAAAGTACATCGAAAAATAATAATAAATACGATTTTGAATATTAAATAATAAAATAACTAGAATAATCTCAAGGCACTATTGACAAAAATAATTTTTTACATAACATATATATATAATATACTTAAATAAAAATGTACATAATAATATTATTATGCACATAAAATAGGCACGACAATAGTATATATATATATATTATAAGTACGCATAATATTATAAATAGTTGGTTAGTACAATAAAATGTATAGGTAATATAATAAGCAATAAATCGGTTTAATTATATAATATTTTATAAATAAAAATATAGTATATTTATACATAATTCATTATTATATAGATGTATAGGTAGATTATTACGAATAAATTAACAAAATGAGTATACGAGCAGGGTGTAGGTATGTTGTTATAGTACTTCATAATACCGTACATAATAATGTATTTAGATAAGAAAAAACAAAAAAATTAATAAATAAAAACGAAAGAAGAAATAAATCACGAGTAGGTATATAATATTGCAGCTGCAGTTCACCACTGTATATACCTATTTTAAATCGTATACTCCTATTAATATTTTCTGAAAACGTTGTCATCTATATTATTGCATGCGATGTGTCATCATGATACACTATAAAATGTATTTATTCTTACGTATAATTAATGTATATAATATAATATTATATTACAAACTGCAGTTGCAGCGGACAACGAGGATATGGAATCGTCGTGTTACATCAATTTGTAGTATATGACGTGTACATATAGATTGACAGGCTATATTGTACGGTATATAAGTACGTATCATACTCACGGTGGAAATTATTCGTCTTTCTGCAAGTCGAGCTCCAGCGGTATGGACGTGGTGTACGTCGGAGTCTCCAGTTCCTGGTGTTTCTTCATATTTACGCTCCGTAACATGAGATTCTGCTGTTGTTTGTAATGGTTGACAATGTCTTGGTCGGACGGACAACTTTGGACGAATGCGTCCAGCTGGTACATTTGAAACAAGTAACGCCACAAGTACCTCAGACCGATCGGAATTTGGAAGTCCATAAAGTATTTACCAGCTACTCTGATATGCTGTAGACGAGGCATCAACTCGCAGTCGAAACAGCTCATTGTGTCACCGGTCAAAAACCGTGTGTTCTTCTTCTCTAAATGCAAATTTATTCTACGCAAGTGAGACAACAGTCTATTTATGCTTACGTAGTCTTTATTTAATAGCATCAGTTTCAACTTAACGTACAAGTTTCCAATCAGCGTGGCCACTTCTTTATCCTCCACAAATATATTGTATCCACCTGGCACGTTCTCCATGATATGTCTTTCAATTTCTTCATTTTCCAAAACAACCTTTCCATTGTCTATTAAGATTGGTGGAGGATTTGCATCAAAGTCACTCCTGAAATCGGGAGGAGGTTTTCGCATGTTCACTATAGTGACTTTAAGAGTAATAGTTTTTAACTCAGATAGTAGATATAGATCCATGAAATATTCTTGACAAAATAGACATACTCCTTTTCGCCAACCGTCAATTGCTGAAGCCTTAATGATGAGCTGAATTTCCGGCACATGTCCACTATCTTCGTTCACGTTTCTATTGGCGTGTGGCACGTCTTCGTCGGCCATAGTGTGTATGTGTGTTTACTAATATTATTTGTTTATAATAAGTACGTCATATGATAAATTATTCGATTATGGTATAATATTTAATAACCTATGTTTTTTAGGCGGATGAGACTAGATTTCGTTAAAACTACATTCGCGATGGACATCCGCGCACAACGCACAACGCACAACAGTCGAGTCTTACAATATTAATGTGTGTATAATTGTATCTAATGCAAAATTTATTATCTTTATTCTAAAGGTTATTAATTAAAGTTATTATCACAGATATATGCAATAACTAGATAGCTAACTAGCACAGCATTTGGAAGTCAACCGCCATATTATGCGTGGTAGTCAATGATAACATTAATTATTGTTATCATTTCCTACTTATAATATAATAAAAGTATTTGCCATTTGGATTTATCCACAGATATATTATCAAATATTAAGATACATAATTACATTATGCCTTTATATTATAATAATAAATTCAAAGTGATAAAGTGATAACAAACAAAAACATTACCACCACGCATATGGCGCTTAGCTTCATAATTATAATGCGTCACACATAATCAGTTAGTCATTTAGTTATTGTATATATCTTCGGCTATTATATTATTGTATAGATGTAATTTATAATAATTATAATAAATGTCATCTGAATAATATATATAATGTGATCTTTAAATTTAAATGTCATTCGATAAATATTATATATAATTAAATATAATATATATATATCATTACATTCTTCAATATAGAATTTTATATTGAAGTGCTTTAAGAAATTTACTTTTTTTTAGCTTACATCAATAATTATTTAGAATGTGAAATTTCGATTTTTTTTCCAGACTATAACACTATTCCAATCTCTTATAAGTAAAAGAAAAATTAAATTAATATCTAAAGAATATCAAATTATGGGTGATGTTAATATAAGGTTTAATATTAAACTTTTGAAAATTAACTATGACAAAACCTGCTGTGTGCTATTTTAGTTTTCAAAATTAAAAGTTTTAAATTAAGTGAAATATTAAAAGTTTCGATGAAAAAGAAAATAATGAAAACACATGATATAATTTTAATTTGCAACTATAATTTTATTGTGAATGTATTATGTTGATTAACCGTATAGATTATCTCGAAGTCACTTGACTATTTTATAAAGTGAAATATTTATATTAAAAAAAATAGAAGTATCATATGTAGGTATAAAAATGTTACTAGTTAAAATATTATATGGAATAATGTGATATTATGTGGTTTATTGTGTATATGGGTAATCTGTTTACTTATATAGGATCTGAGAAAGTGATTCAGAAAATAATAAAAGTCAAATATTACATTGATTAATATCGTTCACGGAATAACTGAAAAAAAAATCATTTTGTTTAAATACTGATTAAATACTCTATAGTACTTATATACAACGTATTAAACTTTTATAAATAAATCGCATAAAAATGTAATCTTATTAAATAAATGTAATAATAATATTATTATTGATTTTTTTAAATTTTCCTTTTTTCCTTTTAAATATAGCTTGTTAGCTACACAATCATAATGTAAAAAAATATCTGAAATCTCTATTTTATTTATTTTCAATCGAACGGATTTTAAAAATTAAACCCTATGTTTTTGTTGGCAAATTTTCAGTAAATACAAAAATAATATAGAAATTAATAATAAAATGATTCAAAGAGATAATAATAATATGTATACAAAAGTATGTGGCTCGGTAGGAAATAACAGTAAAATTAAATTCTGGTCTGATACTGAAGGGTTATATAAATTATGAAAAGTTTAGTACTAATCATAAATAAAATATCTAATTTTAAAAATATCAGAAACGTATTTAAAACTGTTGATTGGAATACGACTTTACGGAATTCAGTAAAAGAAATTCGATTGAAATCAATATTAATTTATATATATTAAATTCGACTATAATATAAATGGTTTATTTAGTTTTAATTTGTATAAATATCATACCACAAACTATACCAAGTATAAATTTAAGCATACTATATGATATACGTATAATTAAATGTATGATTAAAGCTCATTTAAACTTCCGATGCAGGATATACCTAAGTTAATTTAACTAAATAAAATAATAAAAATGTTAATCGTGTAATTACCTTAAATCTAAATAGTCATTGAAAATGTATTCTGGTGCGTGAAGTTAGTGAGCCAATCTAGTACCGATCTCCGTTATAATCAGTTTCGAATTATAGTATTATTTTATTGGCTCAGTTAAGATATACTGTGGCTTTACCTTTTTCCACTAAGTTCAAATAATAGTAGTTGCAATATCAGTATCTAAATCTACCATTAAACCAAAATTTAGTGATACGTGTTATTGCTATAAGATGGTTTTATTTTTAAAATAAGTGCTGTATTTCTCTACAGGATATTCGATATATTGTACTTTATTACAGTGAGTTCACTGTTAGCACTAAAATTAAGTGATCTTTAGATTCTTATTTTTTTTCTATCTGACTTCATTTTTAACTTGTTATTATTTAGTTATTACATCAATACAATGATACCAAAACGATTTTGTATTATTTTGGTTCTTCTAAATGGTTTCATAGGTACGTAAGTATTTTAATCGTTATTTTACTATTGTTTTTATTATTTATTATTATAGGTGTGAACTTTTATTTACTTAACACAATTCAGTAAAAATTATAACTTAATAAAAATGAAGTTATTCTATAAAAGTTTTATTTAAAAAATGTATTATCTTACTGTTATTGTAAATCAGTAATGTCAATAATTATTAATTATTGAAATATTTTAGAATTTTCCATATAATATAAAATATATTACAATAATTACGACTCATAACTTCATACTTAATATATTATTTATTTACATAAAATTTAAAATATATTTTGTTTTCTTTAAACTGCACATGGATATTATTTATAATTTTACATGAATGTATATCATGCTAAACTTTCGAATGTTAACATTTTTAATGTATTTTTTCTGGATATCAATAGGAATTATGGATGTAGCAAATAAAACTGTTTAGTCTGTATATTTTCATATAAAATAACTGTTCCACTTCTACCCTTACATATAAATCTAAAATCTAACAACAATAATACTATCAGATAACCTAGTTCTGCGTAAATCTACGCGAGGTTAATGTCTACTTATAAACTTATAATAAATCTGTATATATAAAACAGGATGTTGATTGATTGATCTATCAACGCACAGCTCAATCCTTTGGATAGATCACGATGAAATTTGGCATACAGATAGCTATTATGACGTAGGCATCCGCTAAGAAAGGATTTTTGAAAATGCAACGCCTAAAGGGGTTAAAAGGGATAAAAATATAAAACTTGTTTTTGTTCCGATTTTTTGAAATTAAGTATACATAGGTACTCTATACAACTAACCAACATTGTTTATAAACTTTATTTTGTGAAATTCAACCATTAAAGGGAGGGTTAAAAGGTTTGAAAAGTGTAAAAATAGAAAAAACCGCATAGCCGAAACCACTGTATAAATGTATATAATTTAAACCTGGCAACGAAGGGTAATTCAGCTAGTAGTTAATAAAATATAAAAATAACTCACTAATTTGTGAAACAACTACCTAGTTATTATTAAGATCAATTTCAATTTGTTTTTTCAATTATTTTTTTTCCTCCTAAAATGTGAAACGTAAATTTAATATTTTTTTGATTTATTGTATCTAAAAATAGTTGTATACTACAATACATTTTTTTAGATTATTTCATACTTGATCTCTTGTTTTTTTTTTTTTTTTTTTTGAGTTCTGTAACTTTAAAACTGCAATACTGAACATTTTAGGAATTATCGTTTTTCCCCTTAACCTTATATATATTTGAAACGTATTGGGTAAAACGTGTTAGCTATGATCATATTATACTTGCTATTTATTGGTTTTTAATACAATACATAAAAATATATATATATATATTTTATAGAATAGTAGTTAATTTACATTCAAACGATATTTGAAATCGTATTTTTAGCTAATTTTATTTTTATGGATACAAATACAGGTTAAAAATTATTATAACTTTTACAATCTACGTATATACTTTTCTCAATATATTATATATGTACTGTTGTTCTATATGTTTAATTCCATTCTAGTATAATAAATAACAAGTTGCATATATTGTATTTGCTTCTACATAAAAAGTATATAAGTAGATGATTTAACTTCTATGTTCTAAGTACCTTTACAATAATTTAATAAGGTTGAGAAGTTAATAAATACATATTCGTACGTTATTTAATAAAAAAAAAAAAGTAACATATTAAAATAAAATATACAACATATAGTTGTATTAATTCATTCATAGCATATATTTTTAGTAATATTAAAAATTAAAAAAAAACAAACAAATTATTTATAATCATATAGTACATTTTTTTACAAGTCGTGTTTGAGTATAAGACTAAATTAGGTATAATACATCTTCCGAGGACGATAAACATTGTTTTTTGCCTAGAACCAAGCCTAATAGATATTGTAATATTACTTAATTATTATTATTACGCACTATGAATAACGGATACTTGTAACCAAATGCTTCGTGTGGTTATTATAATGCTGTGTAATATCGTCCGTTTACTGTTACGAGTTTACGATTGGAACAAACTATATTTCTATTTTACCAGTTAAATTTTAAAATATTCTATTTATTTTTAAAATTACATGCTTGGAAAAATTCATTTTTTTATATATATATATTTATTGACAACTACGAAATATTAGTTCCAAATATTTGTAACCAATTAACTAAAAAAAAAAATCCAAAATTCTTACTACTCTATTAACGGCAACATGTTGCTTGTACTTTAAATTTAGATGTTTGGGTGACTATAGGTTTTTGTCTATCTTAAATCACAAACCATTACGGTTCTAGTTTTGTTGATTCTAGAAAGCGAATGATCTACTTCAACGCTCAAATCAAATCCTGTCAATATCAAAGCTGCCTGATTATAATTTTAGAATAAAACAACCTGTATAAAAAAGTTAACTGTCGAGATGTAAAAGTTTGAATATTGACTCGAATTTAACATAATAATCATCTTAAAAAGCAGTACAACCCTGATATGATATGTATAATATGATATGTATAAGTTATTACAATTATAGTGTCCAAGAAATTTTTAAATTGCTCCTTGATATGTTTGAATTTTTTTTCTGTAGAACATAGATCATTCGGGTTTTGTTCAATTCAAAAATCACGTTTTATCTCACTATATTATAATTATAACATGGAAAGTAAAAATCATACACCTTCATTTTTATTCACAAGACATTCAAAACAATGAATAATAATAATTACATAACTTATATGTTTATAAATTAAAACATGTTATCAAATTCACTATAATCAATCAAAGTGTTAATATTTTAATAACCGTTTTACTAGAACTCGTTAGGCTGATGGTTAAACCCTTACGTATTATATTGTATAATTAAAATATAATAGGTATAAACAGGAAAATGTTCATGTTTATTATTAGTTTTAAGGTTTAATATTACTAGGTCTTAAGGTAAATTTCTGAATTATTATTATTATAGTTTTACCAATAACATTTTATAACTATAAAACCACCTCGATAATAACATTAGTATTAATGACTCCATATTATGTCTTAATGCTATACCGTTATAATTATTAAATAGTCTCTAATCTTATTAAACACCTTAATAATTATACTTATTTAAAGTTGTCACACACAGTAAAAAGGTAATAAATAATAACTAATAACAATTATGTATCAAAAACAATTCTCTGTTATTAACTGTGTTTGTGTTGTTAAATTTGTGTTAAGATATTTATTTCGATGTCTTTATTGGTAATAATTGTTGAAATTCATGTCATAGTGTGACTTACTTACGCGATCTGAAATTCTTTACTACCTATCAGATCTAAGATTTATTTTCAGAATCTTATTAACTCTCAGAAACTTTGAACTTGTTTATGTTTGGTTGTAAGTATAATCACGCAACAGTTGCTGTAATTAGAATATAATTTGACTCTATCTTGTTGGTCACTTTTCTCTGGATATTATACTATGTACTTAAATAATTTATCGATATTGATTATATTGTATACTCGATTGCCTACTCTCTTAAAAATAGGTGTTATACTTCTAGTAAATTTGAGATGTTCCGTATTGAATTTTCGATCAATTATCGGATAATCTAAGGAAGTGGACAAAGTGTATACTTATTGAGTTTTATGGGCTATAAAACTCATCTAAAGCTGAATGATGGATTCTCATAAATTTAATAGTCTGTATGAAACGGTTCCCCAAATCTGGAAACGTCACTATATATTTTCAAATGTTAAGTCTATAAATTTAGAGCAAAAATATATTGCAGAGTAATGAAAAAAATGCATGAGAAATAAATACAACTGTAGATTTGAAAACTCCTAGTTACTTTTTCTATTACAAAAATACATTTGACTAATTCACCAAGTGAATCTCTGAATTCCAATGAATCAATGGCGTGTCATCGTCTCATCCAATTAAAAGTTTTACAAAGGTCACTGTTAAAAGTTATTTTTCTAAAGCTCTAAACGAAGTCTCAAGACCTTAAGAGATTAAGTTACTTTTTTCAACACCTAAAATTTAAGCATGCTTGTCCTATTCTAAATATACTAATTATTACTATAACGTACATTTTTTCATTCCAAACTTCACATACCTTAAACTTTAGTATTTTTCAATGATCATATTATTTTCATTAAAGACACTCACATTTTTTAATTTATTTAATTATAGTTTTTAACAGTTTCTTTAAAATACTGCATTAATCTTGCAGAGTAGATAATGTACACAAATACAACATATACGAGTCAAATGAACGAACATCGGTTATTGCCATTACTGCGTTATTACATAATATCTAACAAACATAATATGGTAGCTCTAAACTAGATTATTATAACATACATAGTCACATTTATTATTTTAAATATTTAAACCATGACAAATTTTTTATTAGATACACATTTGAAGTATTTATGGAAAATACAGGTACTCGTTATATAGACATAAAAATCTTAAGAAAAAAAAAA
>VUJU01004961.1:0-15896 GCA_009835225.1 Aphis craccivora
CTCTAGGGAAGTAAAACTTCTTTTGAGACAGAAAAATAAAATAGACTTTTTTTAATGTAAACTAATCAATACGTAAGTACATAAACTTCCAATACGAAATCGCACTTACAAAAATATCACTACAATTTACAATACGCTAGACCACGTTAGACACTCACGCATGTATATATCGATGCAGGGTCTATTATAAGGATTTTTGTTAACAACGCATTAAATTCCGTCTACCCCTTTCTCACAGGTCATATTTATAATTCTACTCTTATTTCTTAACTATAATAAAATATAATTATTTATATAAACACATTAAAAATATAGTTATATAAAAATGAAAAAAAAAAAAAAACTATGATAAACGTTGCAAATATGAATATATTTCGATAAAAAAATGTATTTTTACTGCAGCTTACTATGAAATATGAAAAATATAAAAGTCAAATAGGTAAATGATTAAAATCCAATTGGACCATCTCACAAAAACTGTTCATACATTTTACATAATCACATATAAGTATATTATATAGGTACTTACCAAAATGTGCTTGTGTATTTGAATAATATAAACAATACGCTAGATATTAGGTACACTTTCAAACTAATATTGTACTCATAGGCGTGACTAGACTTCATTTACAGAGGCAGCATATTAACTAAACGGCCCAAATTTTTTTTTTTATATTCAAATTTTCCTTAACAATCATAATAATTAAATGGTCTAGACTCTTGATCATAAAATTATTTGAGATAAATGTTATTAATATAATATTATTGTACATATTTATATATATCTAATAATTATTAGAAAATTATTTTATAAAACTAAGTCATTTATTCATAATAATTTATTATATTATTAATATAATGTAAGACATTAAAAATGTACAAAGAATATATTTATACAATATACATATTATTATTAAAGAGCAAGTCTTCTTTTTTGTGAAAAAGTTTTAAATTCATCACTAATGTCATCTATATCTATGTCAGTTACTAATTTTTGCTCAATGAATAAAAATAGCAATGCGTCAAGTCGCTCTTGTCCCATAATTCTTCTTAATTTATTTTTTATATTTTTAAAACTTCTTTCACATCCGCAACTAGTTACTGGTATCATAACAAAGTAAGTTAGACATTTTACACCCATTACGATTAGTATTATTTTTATACCTATACGCTCTAAGCCTGTAATTCCCCGGAGGAAGTAATGCGCAAGCAGTCCCCTCCGGCCCACTGGGTCATTGGTTTGAACAAGATATGAACTGATTACAGTTTACGATTCTTTTTAAATTAGAATAATAATATGTTAATATGTTATTGTTATATATACAAATATTGCATTTTTAGCAAGGGAAAAACAATATAAAATACCTAATTGAAATAATATTATAATATTTTTCATTTCATAAACTAAGTGCAAATCATCGGCTTTTTTTAGATAGGTATTACAGGGGCAGCACAAGCTGTCCCTGCTGCCCCCGTAGTCACGCCTATGATTGTACTTTAAATATGAATACAATATACCAGTTAGTACCTACCATTAGTAGAAAGCCGACGATTTATAAAATAATTATCGGTGGAATTACTGGAATTGAATCGAAAGAAACCAAGGCCCGCTATCTGTTATAATGTTATATTTATAACACATATAAATACTAAATAGTATATTACACAATATACATAATACTAAATCATACAACTTACAAGTACGTGGGAACTATGTCTATTTTAGGTGTAAGCAAGTATAGATAAGGTAATCGACTTCCGAAAAATAATCTTTTAAATAATACATATAATTGGTAAAATAATTTAACATGTAATATTTAAAATTTGAAAATAATTTCATTAAAATACATAATTCCCACAAAATTATGACATTGGTGGTTTTTGATATTTGAAAAATATAATTTTCGAGCCATTTCACCAACTTCCTCATCCGTAATATTATCGTTATAACTTATATTATAACATTAGCAACAACATAAAAATGTATTTCCAACAGCACAAAAATTTTTCTCAATATCGCAAACAATGCTTAATACAGCCTTACAATATACCTACTATGTGATGATATATAGCATATTATATCGACTACCCCAATGTTCAAATAACTCGAATTTTATAATTTTTCACTTTTTTATGAAATCATTTAAATACGATAACGGAAATTTTTCTCTATTTCCTACGAAAACGACATTAACTTTAATATTCCAGAGAGGTTAGAAATCAAAATATTAAAATATATTTATAATCTCCCATGATAATATCCCGTCGAAAAAAGACGCATCTTGTTACTTTTATTTTTAAATCAGCATTCCACGAAACAATGGAAGTAACTCATTTTTGTATATTTAAAAACATTAATATTAATAAATTTATTGTTAATTTTATTGTTTCAAATGATAGCAACGATTATAGTATAGTTATCTAAGTAATAATATAAATAATAATACGATTCATAATCTTAATTAACTCTTGACTGTATTTTAGTGTCTTATTAATTATAATACTGTCTTCATTTCGTTATTAAAACTTTTCGCTGTTGCTTGCTGAACTTAATACTTTAAATATAATATTTAACGACAAACCAATAGTATTATGTGTAGTGGCCAACAAAAAAGTAAGTTATTTGATTTTATAATATATATTATTATTTTATAAACATTGGATGGAAATAAAAATAATATGAAATAGCATTGAATAGTATAGCAACAAATAATTATTGATAATTTAATTAGATTATTTGCTCCGTCGTGTTCATACTAATACAACATTCATACACTTAACTTTTTTGTGGCGCTAAACTGTAACATCACGACCCCCCCCCCCACAATAAAATCTCTCGTTGCAGTCTAGCGTAACGAAATTTTTAGGAGTTCCACTCTCGCAAAAGAAGTTTTACTTCAAAAATAATAATAAATAAATTAGTTCTACATTTATTTGTATAACTATAAAATATTTAGAAGATATAAGTATAAGCTTAATAACGATATCCTTTAGATTATAATATTATATGTTTCAAGGAAAGTATTGGTTTTTTATAATTATTTTTTTTTTGTATAAGTTAGTTTAGCAGGTTTACATTTTTTTTTATAATTTTATTAGAGAATACATATACAATACATATTATATACCCAAAGCCATAATAAGAATATGTGCTTTATTATATTTCAAAACATGAATAGGGTGAGGGAAGAAACCATCCAGTGATCGCACTTAAATATATAATGTTACTATATTTTTTTTAATTATTATTATCAATTTTAGTTTAGTAGGTGTTTATTTTTTTGAATAAGATCCCCTTTAAATTTTCAGTTGACTTATTTCTCAATTGAAATTATTATTTTTTGAGTTTCTAATGACAAATGAGCTTCGTTATGAACAAAAATAATTTTTTATAAAGATTCATTGAATTCGGTCTTATAAAACGTTGGTTTCTAGAGATTTATTTTCATTGAACTCAGTTTTATGTATTCAAATATGACATTTCAATACTTTATAATTCATTTTGATACATTAATATTGAACAGTATCTTAAATGCAGTCATACAAAAGATAGTTGTTAAGTACTATATTATGAACGGCATCATAGTTTTTTTTTTCAAATAAAATGATTTACGATTGCATTCAAATTTATACAATAAAGTATTAATGTAAATTAAGAGAGACAAGTGACTAACATGCTTGCTTTATGTACTTTATAGTTATATTTTCTTCTCGTGATTTTCATCATATTGGTTTTATTTTTATTTTTTTGTGTTTTTATAGGATTTATATTATAATTTTTAATACCTATATATTTTTAAAATAATCAAAATTAACAAAATAAGATTAAAATTAAATAAAAACAAAATTTGATTGTATACTTATTAAATTAATTTAAAATCAGCTTTATTGCACCGCATTGCTTTTTTTTTTTAGAAAGTGTAATTTAATAAAATTTATTTTGATTAATTTACCAAAAAACGTTATATTGTATTATTTTTTATCAAAGTGCCAACACTTATTTCATCAAATAAAGAATGGAGGAATTGTATACATATATATTTATTTAAACATATAATGTAGTTTTGGATAATTTCTTTGTCTTGAGATTTAAGTAAAATTCTTCCGATCCAACATTATTCTATTGTGTTGTATATGTATAAATATATAAAGTGGCCAACCAAGACTTCTTATTGTGTTGGTCATTTTATATAAGTGAAGTAAAACGAAAAATAAAAGTTATCTACCTTTATGAATATATTTTGTGAATCCGACGTGAAATTGACTTGCTATGTTTTCAACCGTTGCTATTTCTATGTAGGTAAATAGAATGTGTGTAAATTACATGCATATTATTTTCGGTCTTTCATAAAGCTCATTTTTCTATAAACTTATTGAATTGTCAAATTCCCATCAATCGATTATTGAGAAATAACAATTCTGACAAGATTTTCTAACTTCAGGTTTTTTTTATAATAATAAATAATAGTAATAATAACTACGATAGAAGCTCATTTACAAACAATAAAAATGCATACATATTATACAAATATATCAATATCATCTTTCATAAAGTTATTGAAGGCTTACTTACTAATGAACCTATAATAGTTCTATTTATTTATTTTTATATTCATGCTTGAGTGTTGTATTAAGTTCATTTTATTAAAGGATTTTTTTATATAAATATATATATATGCGACTATCAACTTGGACGCGCTTTTAAATGTCACATCAAACAAAATGGGTTAGAAAAATTAATTGAATTCGTACTTATTCATACGTATGATGTGTATTAATTTGTTAGACTGCTTCATAAAAATATTATTAAAAATAAAAATAAAAAATATTTGAATATTTCCGTCGCGATGTACGAGAATAAAACTATTACCACATAATATTCGATAAAACAAAGAACACACATTTTAGATAATTTGATGATGATCATGAATAAATAAGATGTCTATAAAATGTTGTTTTTTTTTTACCCATCTAATGGCCAAAATCTTTAGAGAGAAAAAACGGAAAAAATAGAATGACTGAGTTTTTAATTATTGTTTTAAGTACTTACTAATTTTGTTTTAGTTTAATTATGATTAAATTATTAAATTATCAACTTTTTATGTATATGGTTTAAATTAATTGTAAGTAGGTACTTAAAACTAGATATATAATTAAATATTTGTGTTAAATTATTAGAAGTGCAATTAACTACGGTTTTAGTTATCACAAACTCGGGATTTTTGTTCTTGTAGTATTTTGACATTCAACTACTACAGTAGTTATCAGCTATAATTGTAATATAATAATAATATATTATATAGGTAATTGGTAATTCCTATAACTCATATTTCATAAAATATTAAAATAGATTTACTTCAAGCATTTATATTTTTAGTTTTTTTTTTTTTCAAATTAAATCTATAAATAATGATTAATGAAATTTTTCATTTAGGCGGGTACTTATTCAATATATATATCATCATTAAACGATAATCTTATTTTTAATTAAACTATTCATAAGAATACACATATTGAAATATGTTTGGTTTTTGTACCATCCTCACGATGACTTTTGTGACGTTTGTGAATGTTCTATAATAAATATAAAAGCTACTTACAATCCTTTCATTTGTATTATTGTGACAACAAATTAAACGTGATTTATTCATGTAAAAAGTTTAATATAAAAAAAATAATAATTTATATATTATTTATATTTCAACATTTTTAAACCAAATTAATTAAATTAACACACATATTTTTTACTATTGTATTAAATTAAAATGACTTACAAAAATATAGAGTCATGTCTGATTTATTACTTTCTATAAATATTTGAGAATATTTAAGTATTTATTATATTTGAGATTAATAAAAATATGATAAAATGATTATTCTATACAATTGACCATATAGAGTAAACTATAACTAATATAATTTACGCGATTTAACTTTAGTTATCGGTATGACCTATGACTTATGAGCTATTATACAAATATGTTATTTAATTATTTTTCTATCCTTAACAGAAAAAACAGGGTGTGTTATTATGTATACATCTTATTTATCAAGTTCTAACTTCTATAGTATGTAATCCTCACCATTTTCGTTGTATACAATTTAAATATATTTTAGATTCTGAACGGGGCAGCAATGAATGTATTGATTTTACAATGATATATTATGTTTTTTTTTTTGTTTATGGGTGCATGGTTTATAAAAGAAAAAATGCTTTGACATTAAACTTCAAGGTTGTGTTCATCTAAACAGTTGGACCTTGTTAGTAGTGTTGTTGTAATCCAACGATTTTATTTTTATAAAGCATTTGAAGTAATTATTTTAACAAAATTCTTCAAAACTAAGATTTATTTTGTAATTAAAAATGTATATAAATTTAAATTTATTATTATAGTTAAGGCTTTTAAATTTCAAACTAAATTCCATGTAAGTAGTTAATTATGAATCCAGAAGATCTATAAAGTATATTTATTTTATTTTTTTTTTATAGGTATTGAATATTCAAATTTGGATGAAAAATAAAAATTTTAATTTTGTCACAATTTAAAAATATTATTTGAGGGCTCTTTAACTTTTATGTATATTATTAAATTTTATATACAAATGATTTTTTTTAAATATCAGGCTGTCAGCTCTCAGAATCATTTTTTAAATGCAATGATTTATTATTTAATTTAAATTTAACACATACATTATCCTAGTGACTTAGACCAGTTATACTTATTATTTTTTTTTTCTAAATATGTTTTTCTTTAAATAAAACTAGACATGATAAACTATATAGTTGTTGGGTGACAGACATTTAATGTGAATTTACTTGAAATATCATTTATTGATCCTATTTAAGAGGTATTAAATTTTTATTCCTTAAAGACTATACTTTTTACTACTTAATTTCTAGAATGTAGACTCACCAATATGCATATACATAGATAAAAAATACATTACACGAATATATTATAGTCTGATGGCAGAAAACGGAAAAGTCAATGGCTCTTATAAATGTATTAAGTTATTCGAACTTTGCGCTTTATGTTCCACGGACACAATTTCTTTGAGCACGTGTTTATTCGTCACAAGCATATGATCAACCAAGAATACTTTAGCCAAAACTTAGAAACATTCCTTGAGTTTATTCCATCTTATTTTAAAGAACCTTTTTCGGAGAAACTTGTAATGATTAGTATTTCATTTGCAATGTTTTATGTTATATTTTGAAATATTAAATATAATGTGTTTGAAATAATAATTTTACATAATCAAATTTTACAAGATAATATTATAACTGAAATTTATATCAGTAAATTAGTTTCATTAAATTCAATGAGTTGTATCAACAATTAATGTCATTTGGAAAATAAATAATATGTTTATGAATTATTATATATATAGGTAATGCATATAAATAGAATATATCAAATAATGTATCCACTATTTTATCTTGATTATTAATGTTATTTTTTAAAGTAAAAATCGAAAATTTTATTTTTGCACTAACAGGTATGCTTATTATTCATTACTTATTTATTTTTTAAAACTTTATTCTGCTAAAAATAGTAATGAACTTGGTGGAATTGTTATTTATTTTATGGCCGAGACGTTGCTTATATGATTACGATAATACGATATACAATTTGGATAAAAAAAAGGATTTTTAATTATTTTTATAATAATAAATGTGTACAACGAACTAGATTTTTTTTTATTATTTAGGTTCATTTTAAAGTGTTTTAAATTTGAATTGTCTTACATTTAGTAATAATATAGAATAATATAGAATATAATGTTTTAAATTAAACTCTTACTAAAAATATATGATAAACTAAAAATTAAAATATTACATTTAAAAACATTTTAAAATATTACCAGAAATATTTTATTGGGGGTTTATTTTTATTTAATATGACTAAAACTTTTTTTTATCAATTTATCATAAATAAAAACACAGAACGGAAACGTTCGATAATAAAAATCTTGGTAAAAAATTAAGTAATATCTTCTTTTTTTTTAATGATAAAATACGCAATTCTAAGTTGCAAGCAACACAAAAAAAGAATATCTTAAAAATTCAGTTAAAGTACATCATAAACTATTCATCTGATTTTTACTTGTCCTTAAGTCTCTTTGTAATAAATCTTTAGTTTAGTTAAGAGAAAATTGTGATTTTTTAAAATGGATTTCAAATAAAATTATTTTTTTTTTTCATATATTTTAGACGATTAAATTATTTCATTTTATAATATTTATTGAATAGTATTTTAGTTTGTTTGGATTAAATAAATAGTTTATTATATTTTAATATAAATATTTTTGTATTAGGTAAATTAGTCATTGTATAACATTACATTATTAAACATAATAATTAACATTAGGAATGATAGGTAGTACCTATTAGGTACTTATAATAATTTGATTCTTCACTTGTTAAATTTATAAAGTATTAGTTGTAAATATAAATAATGGTTAACTTAAAATAACAATATAATTTAAAATGTAATAACAAAAAATATATTTCATTTCTACACGATTACGAATTGGAATTTGATTATTCGCTGTGAGTATATATAATTCCATATATTGTTGGAATTAAAAAAAATCTTCAATGAGCGAAAATCAGTGTAGCTACTCATGCCTAAAGGTTATTTCACATTCTGTATATCACGTGCGAGGAGTACACTACTTAGTTGATAGGCCATTATTGCGGAACAATAATATTAATATACGAATTGCAAACTATAAACTATTCTGTACCTGATTAAACCAATCAACTTGGAACAACTATGTTAATTGATAGCGATATTTTACGAGTGTTGTTTATAGTGTTCCTCTCCATTACAATAGACATTTTAAAATGGTGGATACAAATTATTTGGTTATTTTTTTTTGTTCTTTAAACCCTTTTTTTTGTTAATTTATTTTTATTTGAGTATAAATTTTAATATTTTATTCCCTGAAAATCAGTCAAATTCGATGAATATACAGCAACAGTAATTATGAATGCAATATTTCATTGTTTCTTGTATTAAAGTTTACTATGTTTACGCGGGTACCCGTGTCCTGTATAAAATCATATCGTATAGCAGTCCTTTTTATCATTTTCGATATGACACAATTTATTTATATGGAAATTCATACTTTATTATCCAACATCTAAGAATGAAATATGTGTTGTGCGAATGTGGATTTTTAAATAAATGCAATTTTATTCTGTGGCAGCGATATTTTTTTTTTAAATAATATGAACTTAATTTAAGGGTAATAAGTTAAATTACGTTATGAAATTAATTGTAATTTTTTACGTGTTTGTTATGCTATAAGATATATAACAACGGGTAAGGTTTTGATTAAAACCACGTATGTAAATGGCGAAAGATAGTTATTTGTAAATACTGTTCATACTCATGCATATTTCATAAATTTGGCTTTTTATCATTAAGAATCACATTATACAAAAAGGACAGGAATTGATCAAATGTTTGAGTAGACAAAAGTTGTCTGACAATTTGTTATAGTCATTGAAGTTAACATTTGTTGAATAATTTTATTTTGGAAAAAAAATCATTTATTCTTTTTTGAAACTATTTTTATATATTATATTATATTATACTTACTGGGTTTTAAACAAAAAGTTAAATTTATTTAATTTTAATATTATTTATAGTTCAATATAAATGATAAATAATTAAATTTAAGAATTAATTTTCTTTTAATGCATTTAGATACAAAACTAAATGCGTATTTTGACTCAATTTATGTAAACTGAACTATGAAAAATGTATTGAAATATAAGAATTGTGTATTAGAACGATCGGTGGAATTTAGAAATATGATATACTTTTATTTATAAATAAGAATATGTCTAAAGTGTCGTGATCGAGTGACCTAATTAATAGTTGTATCCCAATTTAATATGTAATTGGATACACACACACTCACACACACAAAATCATTATTTATAAGTATACCTTAATTGATTTTCATGTATTTGTGTAAATTATATTATAATATATTACATTTTTATTTTGTCTAACTATATAATTGACATAATATCGAGGGATGTAATTTCTAGTAAACGAAAATACTGATGTCATAAAAGTTCTGACTCAAAGTTTGGTGTTTGTACCAGTTAATTATTAAATTAAAAAAAACTATTTTGTATAGAGGTTTGAAAAAATGATATTTAGGTACTGACTGACATTTATTTAAAGTTAAAAATCTCGTATACACTTGTTCTTAAAAAAATGTCAACTGCTATTGGTATAGTTTTTTATCATACTTAGAGGAATTATATTAAAAGAATAAATATTAAAAATTACTTTTAAAGTATCGGCTCAATTTAAATTTTATTATTTAAAAAGGTTACATGCAACTTGTTAATTTATTCTTTTATTTAAAAATAAGCTCTTAGAATAGAATAACAAAAAAAAAAAAAAATGTTCTTGTATAACTAACGTTTCTTGCTTTTCATTCATCTAAAAAATTTTTAGTTAAAACTCAATATCTTAGAAATATTTAATAATAATATGTAACTTCAATATTAACCTTGATTATTAAAGAAATGTTATATGATATTACATTTAATATTTTAACATTGAAATATAAGTTTATATGTAAAAGATATGAAAGAAAAATTCTAGTAATTTCATTAGATTTATATTAAAATATTTGTATTCCTTGTTTTAAAAAATGAATAGTTGTTGTTTTTACATTAATCTATAAAGTTTTTTTTAATCTAACATTTCTAAATTTCTTTTAAAAATAATTTTGAGTATATTATGATTCTGGTTGTTTTTGAATTTCTTATTGTTTAGTTTTTGTATTTATAAATTATAATAGGTACATATTGACGTTCTTTAGTTGAAATATTATTGTCAATGGATATTTGAAGTAAAATCAATAAAGAGAAGTTCATCAAAAGATTTTTCGAATATCATTTTTTTTTTTTTTTTATGGTTTGTTAAATAGGTAATAAATTAATTATTCTAGTCATATTGGACATTTTCATTTATTTAGGTCAATTTGAGTGGATTTTAATCAATTGATTACTCACAATTGTATTTTTGGACTGTATATTTTTGTCACTAGACGTGTCGTCTAAAGATATCTAATACCAGGATATTTTATCCCAGTCACTCATCTCAATGAAGGTTTATGATAAGACGATTGTAATTTTCTCAAGGCTTTGCTAGGACAGTGACTAATGATGTTAAGGTCTTATATGCGAATCCGCTAAATTAACAATAGTTGATACGTGACGTCTTTAATATAAGTATGGCAAGTTAATTAATTTTTATATTATCTATAAAATAATGATTATTCAATAAAAAATTATATTAACACAGTTTTAGACTGATGTATTGTTGGCTTGTAGATATGAAAAAGGTCTTATTATGAATAGATATTGTGTCAAAGGAATATTCTTTTGATGGATTTTTATTTAACTACGATACATTTTTATAATAACAGTATACAGTGCAATAATACTTTAAGTAAGATTATTTTTTTAAATATTAAATGTATTAAAATAACAAAATAGACATTAATTAAATTATACAGTCCATGATTTACGTTCTACGTGTAGTTATAATAGATTTTTTTTCTTATTAGGATAAATGTACATAGTGTTTTTTTTATTATATGTATCATTGTTATATGTTACACCTTATTTATTTTAAGTAAAAAGTATGTATCACTGTCGTTAAAGATATTATTAAAAAATATTACCTCTGCCAAAAAAAGCTTTAAAATATTTGAAAACAAAGGATGTCGCTCTGATGTATAGTAGATTTTGAGTATATTCTTATCATTGATTATGTAACTGTAATGGATGTGTTGAATTTAAATTTAATAGTAAATAATTACATTTGAAAAACGATTTTCAGAAGATACGATGTTTCAGTCTCTGTATTTAAGTACATTTTATTATTTATTTATATTTATATTAGCAATAGAGAAGATTGAACTAGTATTTTCAAATACATCGCTTATATAATTTAATATTATTGTTAAAAAAGTTTGAGTTAATTGGTAGTTATTACTTATAATACCGACGTAATAAAAAACGCGTAGTTTTATATGTATAGGTTATTGGTATAAACAATTTGTAAAATGCAAAACGTCTTAATATCTTGAAAATTTCATTAAAAATATTAAAATACGATTTGTATTTGTCATAAATTATACAATTAAGCTTAACATCTGGGCCGCTAGATTCAAATTATTTACAATTTAATGAATTTATAGTTTTATTTAACTATTTAAGTGTGTGTAAATTAGATACCTAGTTCATCGATTCTTCAAGTTTGTTATGCCTATAATATGTTTTGTAGCTTATTAGTTATTGTCAATACATTTACTGTCTCGTACTGATATTACGATAACTATTAGATTGAACGTATATGGAGTAATCATGGTACCCTCCGTTTTTCCCGAATCGTAATTCCCGAATGAATTTTTTCCCGAATAATATTTTCCCCGAAAGACCGAAAACTCGAAACCTATTTTCCCGAACACATTTTTGTCGACGGTTATTTTTCCCGAAAAATTATATTTTATTCGTATTATTATTTACTGGTTTTAAAATATTTAACATTAAGTACCTAAACTACTATTATGTTATTATTAATTTTTATATTTTATACGTATTATAATTTATTAATTTTAAAATATTAAATTATTAAATTACCGTTATTATTATTTTACAGCCGACTCTCGATAACTCGAAATTCAAGGGGGAAAAAAATTCGAGTTATCAAAAACTTTTAAAAAGCATGTTAATTTCTTACATTCTCATTTTTCTGTCAAGGCTTTGTTGAACACATTTTAATAAACAGAATTTCAGAGAGTTAAAATAAAGTTAAAAATGTAATTTATTGATTTATTAATTTATTAATTATAGATTTTTAAAATAACATCTTTATTTCTTTATAATTGTAGACAATGTATTCGCTGGAATTATAAAGTCTTTGGCTATTTCAGGTTTTTTCTTTTCTTATTTTTCGATATAAAATTATAAAACAGCAAGTTATTTTTCTGCAAGTGATAAGTATTAGGTAATGTTGTTAATTTTCTTTTTGACCAACAACAACCAGTAACCACTGCAGTATTAACATTGTTATACACACGATAAATGATTCAACGAACAGACGACATAAAACTAAGCTGGAATCTGTTGTATGAAGTTACTAATGTTTTAGTTACAAATATTTAGTTGACTCTAATGGTCAGATTTTACAAAACAAGTCATAAATGTAAATTTGTCAAATCAATTTTCGAGTTAACAAGATTATTTAAATATTAAGTGTTATTGTTATTTGAAGGGGAACATTAATTATTCAAGATATCAAGAATTTTGAGTTACTAAGAGTCGAGTATTATTAATTTTATAAATTCATTTTTATTTTTATATGTATTATAAATTATACTCGGGGAAAAAGGTTTTGGGTTTTCGGATCTTCGGGAAAAAGTTCATTCGGGCAAAATACTGGTAACCAGTAGTCATATAATATAATAATTACTCCATAATATAACTTGAAAATACAATGTTCAATAATTATTATGTTTTGATAGTTTGTGATCAAAAAATTATCTTTGGTTATAAAAATAATCAAGATTTGTTTATCGCCAATAATTAACTTCGTTAACATAGTTATGTTTTATAACCCAAACCAGTAGAACAATTATTTGTAAAGTTTTCTTCATACGCCTGATGAACCCGAGAAGTATACGTTTAATTAAATTAAGAACACTACTTGATTAAATTGGATAAAATAAGGTGTATCTAAATATCCGGGAGAAATGACATTTTATGTTTTTTTGTTAACTATTCGTTATTATTGTTTACTGCTGTAATGTTTATTTAGTTAATATCGTTTAGCTTATAAACTTTCATTATTTTTTAAAAGTAATATTTGTGTGTAAAGTTTTTCGAATTTCACGGGTGCTTTTAAAACAGCTGTTAATCCTAATATGCTTTCAAATGTTTTTATTTATTATACACAATATAACAATGTATATATAATATATATGTTACATGGTGCTAAACAGCTCTAAATTTTATATTCTAAAGTTAATTTGTATGATAAACATATAAAATATTTTAACATAAAAGTATGACGTATTATTGTATTAATTATATTTTATGGAATTTATTAGTTTTATAATACAGCTGAATTATAAACTAATATCGTTTTGTCTATCAATAAATAGTCTTAAAAATTATCTTCACTTTATATTGAATAATACGAAATATGTTAAGTTATAATTTTAAGTAAATCAAAATTATGCATTTATTCATTTATTTTATCAATATTATTCATAATATTTCTTCTGTTTTCGACATGTTTTTAAAAACTGAATATTATATACCTAACAAACTATGATTCGAACATCAGTTAAAAAAAAATAACTACAAATATAAAGGCTCTTGGTTTTGGTACGTCATAAAGAAAAGTATCCATATTTTATTTCACGGTTAAGTACTCAGTAGGTACTATAAAAATGATGAAAAATCCCACAGACGATACTAAATGAACCGTTAAGTCTGTCTGTATTTCAGTTACCGCTTCACGTTTTATCCGGAAGTATATTCTATGTTTGCCCGTTCAGTCCTGTATACTCATACACATATATAGTCCAATCAATTGGATACAATATAGTTTTAGAAACCTTAGTTTACACAGTTGACAGTGTTGGAACAAAAAATATTTTGAAAATAGGAGTGAAATAGTTAGGAGTACCTTTTGAAATTATTTTTGTTGTACTTGCCAATAATTTTATAAAAATATTTTGCTCCGACATAAAATTAAAAATATAGTGATTATTACCTATATAATATATATTATATACCTACGAATAGAAGTGTAAAAATTTATGGTATCACCTATAAAACATTACATTTGTATGTATTTTAATTTTTCGAAAAATGTATTCGTTTTTGAAATAATAATTGATCAATCTTGAAGTTATCAGTCTGATTGGTTTATGTTTCAATTCACATTGATTTCAAATTATTAGCATAAGTGAAAATTAAGACTTAATATTATTTATAAATTTTACTATTTAAAAGTTTTGAAATAAATATAAGTTATATTATAACATACTATGGCATTAGTACATAACCTTTATGAAAGTAATTAAAATTTAACTATGAAAATATGATGTAGGTAATATTTTATTAATAAGTAGATCAAAAGTTCTATTGTACTATTTTCTAAATGTTTTTACTTAAATAAATAATATCTAATATCATTATGTAGATTTAATATGATTTCACAAAATTCTTTGATATTATGCAAATCGATGAAATACTCATAATTGGCAATCTAAATAGTAAATTGTAATATTTTTCTTTTACAATTATATATTTTAATAAGTCAATAATATTTAAGATCAATATTAGGGATATTGTATTAGACTCTAATCTGGGATTAAAATTTCGTTATATATAATGATGTATTATTGATGTTTAACCTATAATAGTTGCATCGTGAAGTGTCTAATGTTTTGAGAAAGATATTATGTTATATGTATTTTCATACTTACAAAATCCAGTATCGTATTCAAACCCGTATTTAATTATAATAAATAAATCATACATTTTGTATATTATATTTATTATCCACATTATACTATAAATTTCTATTTGCTCCATCATGGTAAAAATAAAACATTATTACAAATATTTTTGTTTCTTTTATGTTTAAAAATAAATCTAATGTATGTTGTTTAAATATTAATGTAATATATTCTTACAAATACTTCTGTTTGGTTAATTTCTATTTAGATACAAATTAGTTTAATATATTATTTTAAATTCTGAACGAAGTGATGAATGTATTGATTTTACATTGCTGTGTGTGTGTGTTTTTTTTTTGTCTGTGTATAGCATAACTTGT